>CAJHNH020002315.1:114239-145986 GCA_905116865.2 Candidula unifasciata | reverse complement strand
TAGGGGAACCCCGTCTCCGTCGAGTCCACTTTGCCGTAGTTGTGTCCAACCCCCACTAGAACCTGGACTGGAGGATGATTCAGGTGGAGACTGATGGAGGGAAGCAGCGAGGGGGGAAGAAAAGAAGCACACTTAGTAAAAGAAAGCTAAGTGTGTATCCAATTGACTAAATGACTGTACTTGTACAGCGCCAAAACCGCGCAGGAGAAAAAGACACTTAGATACTGTTTCAACCAGAGCATGCTGGGAACGGTGAAGACAAGCATGATCCACTGAGAGTAGCCAGCATCGCTTCAGATGTCTGCGGTAGTTTGTGTCCTTTGGATATTTCCTGCGGGAAATGCAGCTGTAGTAGGAAACGAACAAGCAGATACACTTGTTGGTACTGCACCACTGGTGGTGAAATAATGCATTATAAGCTAAATGTGGTCATAACCCTTTTGAAACAGGTAAACAATACAGCAGCACAAATATATATTTACGGTTTGGAGAGAATTGATCAGTGGGAAGGAGCCGGGGGATCAGGGCCACACTCAACGTCTAGAAGAAAAAACAAGACAGGCGTACAATCAAACTGCTACTGGTACCATTGGAAATGGAACAATCTGCTGGCTGCTAAAGATGGAGTGCTTCTGGGAATATCACTAGTGCTGTGATGTTGGTTTTTAAACTCAGCTCATTTTTTGCAAAATGCTTAAAAGTCAGTGGACAGCTGAAATGAGTAATCCAGATGTTTTAGACCCAAGAACTACTTATTACAAACATCTAAAAGAGGTAATCATTTGTGGCTATTTTATAGGGAAAACTGGAATACTGGAATAGACCTATGATATGACAGCGGGAAAGACTTACTGAAATAGAGATAGGGGAAGACAACAACAGTCTTTTGTCATGGCATAGCATCGTCAGCAGACGAGTTTTTTTTTTTTTTTAATGAAAGGGAGATTCGAACCGACATGATCGGCCATTCCAGTGAGCAAGTCACTTGATGATGATGATGACGATTAGTGTTTGGCCACGAGAAAAACCGGTGATAGTTTTCAATGTTTATAATTTGCAGTTTCCGGTAGCCTGCTACCAAAACAAACGCAGCGTCGGAAAGATTTCGGATTTCCGTCTCGCTTTATAATTTCTGTCATTCCCGAAATTAAGGAAAATATAATTCATATCTTGCGCTGTAGAGAATTGCAAGGTACTGTGCACAGCTAATGAAATACACGAATATTAAGTATTACTTTTATTATTACTTTTACTATTACTGATTGGTGAAGAAAAAAGTAGCCTCGCACATTTATTTTCGTCAGTTGCTCAGTTGAAAACCCAGCTGACACTCATGATATACCACATACTGAAAAAGTGTCATAATAATACAACTAGAAGGCTATCCTCCGAATAACGGGCACAAAAGATGGCGGCCCAAAAAAGAGGGCCTCAGTCACGTGTCAATTGCGCACTTCCGGCGACTGAATTTGCGGTTTTCCGCCGACTACCACCATCGCCAAGAGTCCCCCATGCCGCTCATGCGGCGTGGATTGGGGCTAAACTAGATGACTGGGACTCACAAGCAAAGCTGCAGGAGATGTGGAAGCTGCTGATCGTGGCGGTAGTCACCAGAAAACCGCAAATTAAGTCGCCGGGAGAGGGCAGTTGACAAATGACTGAGGCTCTGTTAGGGTGTATTTGCTGCCGCCATCTTTTGTGCCTGTTATTCGGAGGATAGACACGAGAATCATATGAAACTATGGGCTATCCTCCGAATAACAATACCAAATTATCGAGGCTGAAAATGTACCCTAACAGGGCCTCAGTTGTGCCCGTTATTCGGAGGATAGCCTTCTAGTTGTATTATTATAACACTTTTTCAGTATGTGGTATATCATGAGTGTCAGCTGGGTTTTCAACTGAGCAACTGACGAAAATAAATGTGCGAGGCTACTTTTTTCTTCACCAATCAGTAATAGTAAAAGTAATACTTAATATTCGTGTATTTCATTTCGTTATTTGGAGGATAGCCAAATTATGTATTCTATAATTTGAAACAACAATCTTTAGATGAACAAAATAGGTTTTGTTAAAGCTAGTGCTATTACTACTTCAGTCTGGTCCTTGTAATATTTATTTGTACATACATTAACAAGAAAAACGTCAGAAACTGGGCATGGTTAGCTTGTGAAAAACACAATCACAAATAAGGTCATAGGCGTGAGGGAAAGTTAAGGTCGTTGTTCTGTGTATAAAGATATACTCTGTACCTCGCCTCCAGCAGGCTCTGTTCTTATTGTATGGTCCTCAAGCAAGATTCCTGACACATTTCCTCATTGTGCACTGTAGAAAACGGCCTGTGTCAGCTTTATCTGAGCTAGCAGGGGATCTTGGATTTGGTGGACCCCAGAGATGCATGTACAGAAAGCCTCTGGCTATAATCATCCCCAATACACGGGTGTAAACATCCATTAAACATTTTGTTGAAACATGAGTGAAGTCAACTGGCTGAGTATCCTACAAAATTAAAAATGTTGACTCAGATATCTGCCAACCAAGAGTTCTACTCTATGGCAAGCCTTGCTTCTTATGTCTGTTGATTGAGAGTCCTACTAGTGACTACTTAGGTTCAGATGTCCCTCCAACGATTGTCCTACTATACGATAGCAGTTGTCTCTTGCCCCAAGAGCCTAATTTATGATGCTTCTTCTTCTTTGTGTTCGGTTTCGAATGCTCAGATCAGATCATCAGGTGGGTTGCCTTTATGAACTCACATGTCAGCTGCAGGTCCTGCATGGTTCCCCATAGCTTGCTCTGCACACTTTGCTCTTGAGGCCAGGTGTCTTTTCGATGTTGCAGGTAGAGTGGGCAGAATGTGCTGAGGTGTTTGGGGTCCTGTTTGACAGGCACACTGGGGGGACTGTACAATCTTTATTTTATGCATGTGGTAGTTGAGCCTGCAGTGTCCTGTTCGTAGATGGAAAATTGTTGTATGTTGCTTTCTGTTGAGTCTGCTGATAGGGTCTTGTGGATTTTTACTGTTAGTTTGTTCTCTCCACAATCCCTTGTATTTTCCTTTGATAAGTGTTCTGATTTCTGGTACTGACAATGAATAGGCGTGTTGTTTCTCCTTTGTTCCACTTTTTGCAAGTCTGTCTGCTAACTCATTTCCTGGTATGCTGCAGTGAGCCGGGATCCACTGGAGAATGATTTGATTGTTTTCTGTGAGTCTGTTTAGCTGACGGGTCAGTTCTATTTCCATGTTGTCTTGTAGATCTCTACAATCGCCTGGAGGACTGACATGCAGTCACAAAGGAAAACAATTTTGCTGTTTTTTAATTTTTCTTTCCTCAAGCACTTTGGCTGAATAAATAATTGCTTTATGATACAAGTGGTTCACATGTGTGCTACCATTGACCACACTCTTTGGAGTGTAATGACCATACGAGGAAACCCTGCATGATGAAGGCTTCCCATTAGCTGCACAACGTACCAAGAACCTCCATGTGAAAGTGCCATTGGCAAAGAGAAAAGTCTGACATACTGAGGAAGCTAGATGCCCATTCTGTGATGGTAATCAAAGTCAAGGGTCTGTGGAATACTTCCTAGTGATCGCTAATTGTTGCAGCCCATGTAGAGTGGAAGGCTCAGTTATGGATGTGCGGATAAGCAGTCATATGCAGGACATGACTAATCCTGTCAACCCTCTTGAAGAACTATTTGAAGAACTTTTTCTCTGTCCTAAACTTGTGAACATGTATTAATAATCATACATACACACACACACACGTGCGTGCATGCTTTCTCTCTCTCACACACACACGTGCGTGCATGCTTTCTCTCTCTCTCACACACACACGTGCGTGCATGCTTTCTCTCTCTCACACACACGTGCGTGCATGCTTTCTCTCTCTCACACACACACGTGCATGCATGCTTTCTCTCTCTCACACACACACACGTACGTGCATGCTTTCTCTCTCTCACACACATGTACGTGCATGCTTTCTCTCTCTCACACACACACGTGCATGCATGCTTTCTCTCTCTCTCACACACACACGTGCGTGCATGCTTTCTCTCTCTCACACACACATGTACGTGCATGCTTTCTCTCTCTCACACACACACGTGCGTGCATGCTTTCTCTCTCTCACACACACGTGCGTGCATGCTTTCTCTCTCTCACACACACGTGCGTGCATGCTTTCTCTCTCTCACACACACACGTGCGTGCATGCTTTCTTTCTCTCATACACACATGTGCGTGCATGCTTTCTCTCTCTCACACACACACGTGCGTGCATGCTTTCTCTCTCTCACACACACACGTGCGTGCATGCTTTCTCTCTCTCACACACACACGTTCGTGCATGCTTTCCTCTCTCACACACACACGTGCGTGCATGCTTTTCTCTCTCTCACACACACATGTGCGTGCATGCTTTCTCTCTCTCATACACACACGTGCGTGCATGCTTTCTCTCTCTCACACACATGCGTGCATGCTTTCTCTCTCACACACACACGTGCGTGCATGCTTTCTCTCTCTCACACACACATGTGTGTGCATGCTTTCTCTCTCTCACACACACACGTGCGTGCATGCTTTCTCTCTCTCACACACACACAAACACACCCTTTCTTGATTCCAACTTATACATTTATACAATTATAATTGCTCATTGTTTTCTCTTTCCTCAAGGCGTTGCCCTGGTGTATCTAAGAGTCAGCCTCAGAATGTGGAATATGTAGCCTGACTGGACACCAGAGCTCCAGAAAAGATGGATAAGAAGGAATTTTCCCAAGGAGATACAGAGGCGGATGGCACAGGGATCTTTTCTGACATGGCTGCTCTTAAGCAGAATGTCAGAACTATTGTTGAATCAAACAGGATACAAGATCTTCATGCTCCTCAAAAGTAAGGGACTGAATTTGAAGATTTTTCTTGATGACTTGAATAATACTCCGTTGATATTAGCATCACATCTGGGCTTAGAAAATATGATGACTTATATTGTGTTAAATGAGCCATCACTGCATGAGGAAGATATTATTGCGACTGCAACAGAAATCCTGCATAAGTTGGCTCACACAAGGGACACATCCTTTCTGGGGCATTTAAACACCCTTGTGCAGTGTTGGAATTCCCGCAACTCTGTCATACCTTACACGTTCATTGTTCAAGCTGCATTCAAGATATTAAGGGCACCACCTAAAGACCTCTTGGCTAGTTTTTGTGAGAATGCTTTGAAGGTAAGTTGTTCAGTCTTCTTATTGTAATTGTTTCACAATTCTTCTTTCTTCTCTACCTTCCTCCTCCTCCTGCTTCTTATTCTGCTTCTTCTTCTTACTCTGCTGCTGCTGCTCTTCTTCTTCTTCTTCTTCTTCTTCTTCTTCTTTCTCTTTCTCTTCTTCTTCTTCTTCTTCTTTTCTTCTTCTTTTCTTCTTCTTCTTCTTCTTCTTCTTCTTCTTCTTCTTCTTCTTCTTCTTCTTCTCTTCTCCTGCTTCTTCTTCTTCTTCTTCTCCTTCTTCTTATTCTGCTGCTGCTGCTCCTCTTCTTCTTCTTCTTCTTTTTCTCCTTAGCATTCACTGGCTGTAAACTCTGGTAGAAAGTTCTGGATGTTCTTCGACTTCTGTACTGTGGTCTTGATCCAGAACTTAAGATTTGCATACACATCGGTTTTATAGATCTGGTTTTATTTGCTGCTGCTGGTTTCTCCTTCTGTACTTTTGCTTCTTCTTCTTTTCTCCATTCTCCAGCATTCACTGGCTGTAAACTCTGGTAGAAAGTTCCGGTGGATGTTCTTCGACTTCTGTACTGTGGTCTTGATCCAGAACTTAAGATTTGCATACACATCGGTTTTATAGATCTGGTTTATTTGCATGCAGAATGTTGGTTTCTTGCCTGTCAGGAAGATGTACTCTGATTTTGAAGGAAAAAACCTTAAACAGTTGCCCAGTTGCCTACTATGACATGCTTGTTTGGGGAGGGGGGGGGGGGGGGGGGAGCAGATCTATTTCTCGTTCTCCAAAATAAAATGGAACCCGAGAACCCACACAGGAAGTTTCTCAATTCAAAGCTTGACCTCTCAGGGTTGTCTCCAGCTGCCATCTGGAGAAAAAGATCTTGTGGCTTTCAGAGAGTGCAGTCACTGGTAGTAGTATAATCCATACATCCTTTTTAGGATGAAATTTTTGGTTATTTGAAGCCCCACCCTGGCTTTTGCCAGGGGCCGCAATATAGGCAGGCCACAAATATGGCCAATTGTCTGAACGCGGTTTCTGGGACCTCTCCATGGTGATCCTCACCCACATGGTGGCACATTGTGTCATCGGGTGTTTATCGCTTGTGTGATGTCCTGTGGGGTAGAGTCAAGTCAGTCAGAGTGCAGTCACACAATGGTAGAGATGTTGACTTCATTACTTAATACCAAAGACAGCAGTGTCAATATAACTAACCTGCATTGTGGATCTGGCATATAGTTGTTGTATGTTGTTCACATAAACCTGATTTTCTTGTATATTTTTTACTCTGATTTGTCTCCTACTGTGAAGTGATTTGCAGGCAGCTGAGATATGGTTCTAGAGAAGAATGTTGTGGATACCTTGGACTGCCAGAATAACTAACAGTGATTGCCTGGAAATGGCTAATGAAAGTAGAACATTATATACAACAGTGAGAAGCAGACAAACAAAGTTCTGTCATCATATGATAAGAAAAGTAGCACTGGAAAATTTTGTGATGTCTGGAAAGATCACTGGTAGAAAGGTGTAGAGGCAGACCAAGAGATATTATGGTGGATGGCTCAAGACATGGGCATGGAGAAATATCTTCAGTGGAATTGATCCAGAACACCAAAGACCAGGATCTGCAGAGATGCATGAATGTCTACACCAGCTGGCAAGGCACTTGATGATGATGATGAAATGATTGGGGAGCTTGCGAGTCTCAGTGACCCCTAGAGCTGTACCAATGGTAGCTTAGCATTTGGTAGGGTCTGCCATTTTAGACAGGTCATGAAACAGGAAGCAGGCAAAAAGAAACACAAGCCTGCTTGCTTATGGCTGAGCCGTTTGCCTTTGTTGTTGGTTTGTTTCCTGGATGCATCATTCAGTTCATGAATACAATTTTATGGAGACCCTTAGTGATTGTTGCTGGAGCTACGGAGATTGGGATTTATGTGATGCTCTCAGCAGACAATTAATTCAATCTTCTCAACTTTGACTTTAAGACTGGCAACACATTAAAGATGTGAACAGCAAAGCTGGAAAGATCAGAGTTTCTAAGCCACAAACTTGATGAAACAGTACAGCAATAACACTTTTGTCCCATAATTATTTTTTCTAAAATTGTTTTTAAAAAAAAATATTATTAAAAAGAAAGACATTTGTATAATTCTGTGAAACGCTAATCTAAGAATGAGGAAGAAAGGACAAAGCAGAGAACTTTTGAGTCTTGGTCAGTTTGTTTAAAAGTCCAAGGCACCTGGGACCACTGAGAAGAAGGCAACCCTGCTAACTATTGCATCATTGAGGCTCCCAAGTCACTAAAAAGATAAATGTTTTATATTTAGAATCAATATTTTGCATAAAGGTTTTTTTTCTTTAAATATGAAAGGAAGTAATCACTAAATACGAACAGAGCAAAGAAATAACTGCTTTCCCTCCCTTTGACCAAGAGAACTGGGGTTTTGTTGACTTAGTCACAGAGAGCAAAGTGACTTCATCATAAGTTCATTATGACAGCAAAATCAATTTGTTTCACCCCAAATAATATCTCAAACACTTTTTTCGGCTATATATATTCATACCCAACACATCTGAACACTGTAATGATGATTTATTTTTTCTACAGATTTGTATTCAAAAGCTAACAAGCTTTTCGTATCTGGTATAAATATTTCATCGACCGGGGCTCCCAGAATGACCTGGCCTAAAATGGGGATAAACCTCACCAGATCAGCCATCGGGTTTGATCAAGACCTCTCTGCACTTCTCAGGTTCCCAGCCAGAGGTCAGAGTGCATCTGCCCAAAAGGTGAAGAATCAACGGTCTATGCAGAAATTATGCCAGATGTGTAAAATAGATATGCAACAAAAAACACTCAAATCCTGGGACAAGACTAGAGACCACATATGGTCATTACACTCCAAAGAGTATGGTCGATGGTAGCGCACATTTGAACCGTTTATATAATAAATCAGGATCTTTGAGCAAAAGACATCCGCTGTCCTAGAGTAGGACAAACGATGGATAGACATTTGAACCTAAGTAGCCACTCACTGGGACTCTAAATCAACAGACATTGAAGAAGTAAGAAATCAGTGAAAAAGGCTGGACTTTCTGCCAGAGTTCACCGCCGGTGAACGTGAAGAAGAGAAGAAATGCTTTTACTTAACTGTACAGATACTGTATGTTTTGCCAGGATAACTGTCTCATCTACCTTTTTGTTTTTGCGACACCTGCTGTGTATTGTTTACTTCCATTATCACATAAGAATTGTCCAGATGTCTTTTGTTTGCATGATTTCAGCTGATGCCGGATCTGTCTCAAGACATCTCCCTGAAGCTGGTTCTGTACGAAGAGACAGAGTGCTACTGGAAGATCCTTCACGAGGGCATGCATCTCAACGACTTGTGGCCCATCAACTGCGAGGAGAACCGCTACTCAAAATACTACACCACCCACAGCCTGTTCAACATATACTTCAACTACAGCTGTTTGTTTACCATTCACACAAGTGGCCGAAACAAGATAACAAAGATCACCATACAGGTAAATCTCACCTTTGAACATGATAACAAAGATCACCATACGGGTAAATCTCACCTTTAAACAAGATATGTAAGATCAACATATACAGGTAAATCTCACCTTTAAAGAATATACATAAGTTCATCATACAGTTTAAACATGATAACTAAGATCACAATACAGGCAAATCTTACCATTAAACAAGATAAGTAAGATAAACATACAGGCAAATCTCATCTTAAATAAGATAACTAAGATCACAATACAGGCAAATGTCTCCTTTAAGGACATCAGGTGATCAGCATACAGATAAATTCACATATTTGCAAACATAATATCTAAGCATATACATAATATATAAGTACAGGAGTAGACTGAACAGAGACGTATAGAGCATACACATGAAATATTGTGAGACTTTGAACAACGGATCAACATCACAGCACACGGGTAGTAATCCATAAGTACTCCGTTCTTCTTCTAACTCAAGTCTGAGTCCAGAGAAGCTCAACGCAGTGCACAGGCTCTGTAGCACCAGCAAGGATGCTGAAATACTTTAGGTAGATTTTTAACTCCAAATTTTACCCGGGCAGCGCTGTTAGGCTACTCTTTTCGATTTCCAACTGTCAAGAGATTTTTTACATGCGCAACAATGCACACGGGCATCCAGCCTTACTATCCAATGACCAGGGGGAATTACTAGAAGTCCAAGTCCACGTGAAAAAAATCCCAGCACTTACCAGGGATTGAACCTAGAACCTCTATCACTTGAGGCAGATACCATGACTCAAGACCACGGAGATCCTTGAAATATTGTGAGAAAAGCCCTCTACTTCTCCCCAAGTGGTAACTTACCTCGGAGCATTAAAGAAAACAGCTGTCTCTTCCTAGACAGCTCTATCATTCCTGTACTGTAGGTCCATATAGTGTCCCTTCCTAGACAACTCTATCATTCCTGTACTGTAGGTCCATATAGTGTCCCTTCCTAGACGGCTCTATCATTCTTGTACTGTAGGTCCATATAGTGTCCCTTCCTAGACAACTCTATCATTCCTGTACTGTAGGTCCGTGTAGTTAATTCATTATATATCTTGTTCAATGCTTCCCCTGGTAACTCATCACAGCGCCATTCTCCTCAAACAGAAATGATCCATCTGTGCCTCCGTACTGTTCACTCGCTCCAGAGTGCTCTCACAATATCTAGCTTGCCATAGATCACTTCACCACCAAGTGGTGCACAGCCGGCCAATCCACCTGACTGCTCATTTCCCAACACACCAGCATCAGCGGAAGTGAACAACCAGAACTTTATGCTGACGTTTACAGCCGGTGAACATAAAGAAGGAGAATATACCCAGTACCCTCAAGGCCAGAAACTGGTCCTTCAGCTTTCTATATTTTCTTAATGTTTTTTTTTCTGTATTTCTGCCCGTAATTAAGGTGGTGTAGGACATGGTGTTTGTCAGCTTGTGGATTTGGTAATGTTTGGCAAGTACGGTTGCTATGAAATATGCAGGGCAGGATTTTTATTTTTATCCCTTGACAGAAAAAAAAAATCTCCCATCCCTTCGCAAGGATTGAACCTGGGTCTCTCATATAAACCAGCCGCTCGTGTATTATCATCATCATGTTGTTCATCCATCATGAGTGATGAAGACCACTTTCATCCAAAGTAGTAATGATCAATGATTATGAGTACGAAAGTGGCTGATTAGTCCAATATGAGCCTGGAAAGTTCTTGAGCAGTGCGGACAACAGATGGAAGCCGCAGTAGATGTGGGATTAGCAGTACGATTCTATCTAGTTTGCCTTCGTTTCTCTGCCTGTGCAACCTCCGCTGTCTGGCAGGCCGATGCACCATCAAATACCTTTCTGGAAAGTTCTTGAGCAGTGCGGACAACAGATGGAAGCCGCAGTAGATGTGGGATTAGCAGTACGATTCTATCTAGTTTGCCTTCGTTTCTCTGCCTGTGCAACCTCCGCTGTCTGGCAGGCCGATGCACCATCAAATACCTTTCTGGTCGGCACAACCTTCAATCTCCACCAGCATATATCAGTGCATGACACTCCTTATATTGTCAAGAATCTTCATGTGTTGTTTCTTCTGTATCTCTTTTCATAAATCTTTCCAGTGGTCACAGTTTGTTCTAGTTTCCCTTTGTATTCTTGCTAACAAATGTTGAGTTGAATCAAGAAGTTACATCACAGCACTGGGGACATTCCCATGTGTGCTCCGTCCTCATCTTCAGCAGCCAGTGCAGAGTTCCAATACTGATGGTAACGGTCACAATCTGGTTATATGTCGGTCTTGCCTTTCCTCTGAGTGTAGTGAGCCGGCCATACTCTCTGGTTACACCCAGGTGCTGCATTCTCTCCAGGCCATAATAATCTTGTTTCTCTACTGATTGTGTTGCTTGTTCCCAAAGGGCCTTGACCACATCTGCCCTGTCATGTATCAATTCACCACCCAGTGGTTCAGATCCAGCCAATATGCCTGCCTGTTCGTTACCCACTACGCCGGCATGGCCTGGAGAAAAGATTCAAAGTATGCTCACTACCCGTGACCTTCCCAGTGAAGCTTCCCACTCTGCTTGAAGCATGCCTGTTTGCTAACCAATGTATTACTATGTACATTATCAGACTCTTGTTTCCTAGGCTGCTAATGGCCCGGCGTCACCATCAGTGCTGTACGTCATTCAGAACTTCCCGACAGATTTATACGATGATGTGTTCAAATACCTGATCCTCGCTGGCTTCAAAATGCCCCCTGCTGACATCCAGAGAATGGCCAACGTGGAGATTGACAAAGCTGCCGAACTCATCCGATGGTACAAACAGTTTTACAGCCAGCCCCACAAACTGAAGCATCTGTGCAGGCTGTGTGTTCGACAGAACCTCCAATACAATGTGATATACAGCCTCCGACAGCTGCTGCTGCCTCAGGATCTGTACCAGTACTTGTTGCTGGGCGATGTCTGTGATTATGAATATGTGTAATTGATAAAAAAGTTAAGGTTATGTATATGTGGATTATGTGTGGTGAAATCTGTGATTATGAATATGTGTAACTTATAACTGGAGATAAGGTTATATATATATTTGGAGTGTGGCAATATCTGTAATGTCTCACTGATAACTGAAAATTATATATGTGGAATGTGATGATATCTGTGATTATCAGCGTGTGTAACTGAAGATTCTATGTTGAGTGTGACCATATCTGTGATTAAGAATCTGTGTAACTGATAACTGAAGACTATATGTGGAATGTGACAATATCTGTGATTGTGAATATGTGTCATTGATAACTGAAGACAAGTTTACATATGGAATATGACAGTATCTGTGATTAAGACTAAGTGTGATACATAATATTATCTGCAATTATAATTATATGTAATTGACAATTATATGTAATATGTGGTGATATATGTGATTATGGATGTGTAAAACTAAAGATTATATGTGATATATAGTGATATCTGTGGTTGTGCATATATGTAACTGAAGACTATGTATAGCTCCTAGTAGTGTATATAACTATGGATATGTATAACTAAAGATTATATTTTGAATATGGTGATTATGTGATTATGAAAGCATATAACTTTCCCTTATGGGATCCGGGGGAAAAACAGTGGTTATGAATACGTATTTCTGAAACACACCTTGTTAAGAGATGTTGGGGCTGTTCTCTATTGCACCCCCTCTTCTCATACTGAATCCAGAACCCATATAAAGGTGGTGATAATGATATCTGGGTTTATGAATCTCATTCATTTCGCTCCTGCTCTCATGATTCCACGTTATCTCTCCCCCTTCCCCTTTATACAGCACAGACCACTTCAGATGATCTCTGATGTGGCATATTTCTGTTGTAAAGAACAATTTGTTTACCCATTTTGCACTTTTTTTTTTGCTCCAACTCTTTTTGGATAAAAGAAATTTCTGATAAGAAGAACTGTTTTTTGGGTTCCTGGTGAGTTCTTCTTATCAGGTCTGCACTGTATTGTCATTCAGTATAAGGTTCGAAAAGGCATCTGGTGACAACTTCATTCATGGTGGTATTCTTAGCTTGGGATATTCTATCATGACAGTTTAAGTTAAGAGGATAAATTAACTTCATTGCATCGGGTTATCTCATAGATCTCTCTCTCCGCCAAAATGACTAGCTGCCTGCCAAGAGTGTCACTCAAAGCATGAACTCTTTAGCTCCAGCAATGATCCTCAGAGATCTCCGTAAAAACTGCACTCTTGAACTTGGTAACATATCCATGGAAAGAACCTACAACCTTCAGAGCACCAGGCAAATGGCTTGACCACTTCTTAACGACTCATTTTCTCATTCGTTGGTAAATTATCTCATTACTTAAAAATGAGGACAACTACTAAACATAAATTATGGGTGAGAGTCCAGATGGATGTTATGGATTCCTAATTATAATGTATGCGTGAAAAGGTCAAGTGCAGGATGCCAACTCGAGGCAAACCTGCAAGTTGGCCGAAGCATGCCAGATGAGGAAAGCATGAGTAGAGTATTGAGCGCACAAGAATTGAGAAGAGATTATTTAAGCTTTGAACAAATGAGAGCGTTCAGTCTTCACTTTCGATTCAGTGAGAACTGGGCCTTATGGCGCTTGAAATGATTGAAGTGAATGTGTTCTGAGATCATATGAATGTGATCAAACCGCCAGTCTGAGTCACCTAAAAATCTGGCTAATTAATCCGTGACTGTTTGAAATGAAGGACAGAATGTTTGTAACAGTGTATGGTTTATGAGTGCTATTTTTCACCAGTTCTGAAGTGCAGTTTACAGATGTGCAGAACAGCAGAGATATCCAGATATGATGACAGCACATTGACTCTTCTTTGCTATAGCGATTATCATAGAAAACAAACATCTGGCTCATTGACTGAG
Source organism: Candidula unifasciata (assembly GCA_905116865.2). Classification (NCBI taxonomy): domain Eukaryota; kingdom Metazoa; phylum Mollusca; class Gastropoda; order Stylommatophora; family Geomitridae; genus Candidula; species Candidula unifasciata. Next base: position 132,329 of record CAJHNH020002315.1, on the reverse strand, counting down.
AACATCATTGAAGCAATAAACGTACATTTGTCAACGGCTTAGTGTTTATGACATTTTTTCTTATTCAAGCATAGCTGTGTTCAAGTCTTTGTATATGTCTGGAAAGACTAAGATTAGAGCCTGAAGGATTCATTGCAATTTTGCCATTAAAACCCCATGACAAACATCATCATTATCATTCTTTTTCTAAACAACTCATATATGATGTTGCTTTTAAGGCTAAAGTTAAAGACAAGACATCTGGTGAGAGCTTTGAAAGTATAGTTTGTTCATTTATTCATGGTGGTATTCTTAGCTGCTAATATTCCATTGTTGCTTTTAAGTCTAAAGTTAAAGACAAGATATCTCATGGGAGCTTTGAAAGTATAGTTTATTCATTTATTCATGGTGCTAAAATTCCATTGTTGCTTTTAAAGTCTAAAGTTAAAGATATCTGGTGAGAGCTTTGAAAGTATAGTTTCATCATTTATTCATGATGGTATGCTTAGCTGCTAATATTCCATTGTTGCTTTTAAGTCTAAAGTTAAAGACAAGATATCTCATGGGAGCTTTGAAAGTATAGTTTATTCATTTATTCATGGTGCTAAAATTCCATTGTTGCTTTTAAGTCTAAAGTTAAAGATATCTGGTGAGAGCTTTGAAAGTATAGTTTGTTCATTTATTCATGATGGTATTCTTAGCTGCTAATATTCCATTGTTGCTTTTAAGTCTAAAGTTAAAGACAAGATATCTGGTGAGAGCTTTGAAAGTATAGTTTGTTCATTTATTCATGATGGTATTCTTAGCTGCTAATATTCCATTGTTGCTTTTAAGTCTAAAGTTAAAGACAAGATATCTGGTGAGAGCTTTGAAAGTATAGTTTGTTCATTTATTCATGATGGTATTCTTAGCTGCTAATATTCCATTGTTGCTTTTAAGCCTAAAGTTAAAGACAAGATATCTCATGGGAGCATTGAAAGTATAGTTTGTTTATTTATTCATGATGGTATTCTTAGCTGGTACTATTCCATTGTTTCATCATTTTCTGAGGTGTGCTCCAACTATCTTGTCAGACACCAGTTACTGTACTCCCAGAGGGCCTTTCTAGGATCCAGCTTGTCAGACACCAGTTCACTGTCTCCCAGAGGGCCCTCACTACATCCAGCTTGTCAGACACCAGTTTCACTGTCTCCCAGAGGGCCCTCACAAAATCCAGCTTGTCAGACACCAGTTCACTGTCTCCCAGAGGGCCCTCGCACTGCCATTTGTCAGACCCAGTTCACTGTCTCCCATCTGGCCCTGTCCTTGGCACCAGTTCACTGTCTCCCAGAGGGCCCTCAAAACATCCAGCTTGTCATACATCAGTTCACTGTCTCCCAGAGGGCCCTCACTACATCCAGCTTGTCAGACACCAGTTCACTGTCTCCCAGAGGGCCCTCACAACATCCAGCTTGTCAGACACCAGTTCACTGTCTCCCAGAGGGCCCTCACAACATCCAACTTGTCAGACACCAGTTCACTGTCAGACCCTCAGTTCCACTTGTCAGACATCAGTTCATTGTCTCCCAGAGGGCCCTCACAACATCCAACTTGTCAGACACCAGTTCACTGTCTCCCAGAGGGCCCTCACAACATCCAACTTGTCAGACATCAGTTTACCACCAAGTGGTGCAGAACCAGCCAGTTTATCTGCCTGCTCATTTTTAATAAGGATAGAATTGGCACTATTAACATGTCAAATCTTTGTTCAGAGTGCAATGATGTCAAGCTAGATGCTGCAGAAGGCTCAGAACAATCTTATATTCAAGCAGATTTATTTGAAATCCTTAGAAACAACAGCTAAACATATATGTATTTGAATAAAAAGAACAACAGAGATTAAATGCCTTAGAAGAGCTGCAGGAGTTTCAAGGAAAGAAAGAATATGAAATCACAAAATCAGATGAATGCTAGAAAAAAAGCCAGTCTTACAGGTCATCAAAGATTAAGAAATTAAGTGGTTTGGACACCTAACAAGAATGCCCTGGTACTATCTGCCACAGCGAGCCACACTAAAACGTTACAATGGGTATAGAGCGAGTGGAAGATCTTGGAAAATATGGAGTGATGGCATTAAGAACAGCCTTACAGAAATTAACATCAGTCTTAATAGTGCTTTTGCCAGAGCCCATCAACGAACATTACATCTCCCCCGACACTTCGATGAGGTACAAGGTGGAAGAGAAGAAAAAGAAAAATAAGGCACAATGCTTTGCATTTTTTTAAAATTTGTCTGCTTATGCCATTGTGGACTGCCATAATAACTAACAATGATTGCCTGGAAATGGCTAATGAAAGTTATATACAACAATCAGAAGTTCTTTGGTTATGTGATGAGAAAAGGAGCACTGGGAAATATTGTGACAACAGGAAAGATCGCTGGTAGAAGAGGCAGAGTAAGATCAATAGAAATTGTGGGTGGCTTAAGACATTGGCATGGAGGAATATGATCAGTGGAACTGATCCAGAACACCAAAATCTGTGGAGATGTATGAATGCCTACGTCAGCTGGCAAGGAACTTGATGATAATGACAATATTTTACCCTATCTCTTCAGGTGTATCACTACTGAGTTCACATTAACATACGATGGAGAATTAAACATGAATTCTGTTAGCTGAAATATTAGATCACATGAATGTTGAATTAAGAAACAACATCATAGCACTCGTGACACACCCATACACTTTCCATCCCCCATCTTCAGCAGCAAATGAAGAGTTCCAGTTCCAGTGGTAACTGTTTGATTGTACATATGCCCCACCCTTAACTTGAGTGTTGAACGTCGGCCAGATCCCCTGGCCTTTCCCCTCAACGCCATTCTCCTCAGACCGTAATGATCTATGTGTGCCTCCGCACTGTTCACTCGTGCTCAAAGACCCTCACAACATCTAGCTTGTCATACATCAGTTCACCACCAAGTGGTGCAGAACCAGTCAGTCTTTCTGCCTGCTCATTTCCCAACACACCAGCATACCTGGAGAAAATATCCAAAGGACAGTAACTACTTAGGACCTCTGATACAGATCATATGTTAACCTACTTGTCTGGAGAAAGCCGTTTTTCTGGGTTTTGTTTGACATGATGTCTTGACACAGTGCCCATTAGTGTGTATGACAGCTCTGCTACTGGCTGCGGCAGTGTAACATTGGTTCTATCTATATAGCCCCACCAAGTCTGCTGTGCTGTGTAGTCTGTTACTTTTCTCTTGTATATGTTCATGTGATAGGAGTGCTATATCATCTGCAAAATCAAGGTCCTCAATTATGGTGAATGGAGTCCATCGTATGCCTCTTGTTGTCTTGTCTTCTTTAGTATCCAATCAATCACAAGGTTGAAGAGGAGGGATGACAAAACACATCCCTGTCTTACACCTGTCTTTACTGGGAAAGATGTAAATTTTTTTTTTAACTGCAGGAAATCTTTATAGAAAGCAATTATGTTGACTACCTTTTCTGGAATTCCATACTGTGGTAATATTTTCTATGGACGCTGTCAAAAGCTTTCTCTCTCTCTCTCTTTTTTAAAATACCTAGATCATAAATAATTGTTTAAAATGTTTATCGATATTTTTATTACTTTTTTTTTTTTTAAACAAAGGGAAGTTAATAAGTAGGCCACAAATGGTTGAGGGGAAAAAAAACCACCTGTTTATTTTTACATAAACGCTGTTAATTTATTTTTCAACATAATTTCCACCAAACACTGATGAACATGTCCTACCATTTTATCAGTTCTCCCACACTTGTTGCATAGAACTGCATGCTCTGTAGGCTAATAAATCACATTTTCAATTCACATCCAACTTCTGCATCATTCACAAAATGTCTCCCACCAAAGTCAGTTTCCTGTAGACCAAAAAGGTGGAAATCTCTAGAAGCTAAGTCGGAGCTGTAAGGTGGATGTTCCAGAAGTTCCCACCCTAGATGGTTTACTTTCTCCCGAATAACTGTGCCCTATGTGTCTGGTATTGTCATTTTGTGTTCATCCGTCAATTGTCTGGGTACCCTCCTTGAGCACTTTCTTAAATTTCAATCCATTATTCATTATGTTGTATGCTGAGCCATGTCAGCACCCTAATGCAGCTGCTACAGAGTCAGCCGTTACTCGCCTATCACCTCTAATCATCTCCTCCATTCGCTGCAATCTCAATAGGAAAACCAGATTGGACTCTATCAACAATCATAGAGTGTCCCCGAGAAATTGTTTTTTACAGAGCTACGCACTGCTTTACGGGATAACATTTGTCAGCAAAAACAGGAGCACTTCCTTATAAATTTCCTCTGCAAGCAGCCATTTTGCTCCCCCAAAAACGCACAACAGCACGTTGTTCTTTGAGGGTACACTCCGTAACTACTGTTGTCATTTTGTTTCTGTGTTGCAAAAGCTCATGCGATACCTAGCCCCACCTAAAGAAAAGGAATGATAAAGTTCGATATTGCTGTCACCTAATAACACCTTTAGAAACCACTCCATAACAATTGATGAATTACTTATTGAATTCCCCTTGTAAATAAAGATAAATGAAGGGAGTGACCAATACACTAAACATGAAAGGGGTGGAGCATTCAACTGAATACATTCCTTGGGGGCTAAAAAAACCACACACACATGTATCAGGTGATTCATGCCGTGACCCTGTGACCTTTACCACTGAGGCTTATGAGAAAATCTTACATTATTTTAGCTTTAAAAAACAATTTGTTAAAAAAAAATAGAAAACCACTCTAAATCAATTTGTTAGTTAATTCATATCCTGACCTCCTAAATGTTTGTGCAGGCATGAACTCAGCCAATTGCTTTAACTATACATCTCCTAAACAGGTCACAACAGGCAAGTAGGAAACATGACTTTTATTAGGAGCTTGACCCAACCTGAAGTTTCAGTTTTTTAACTTCTTGGGGCAAAAAGGTTAACAATGCAGCTGGCTGCAGATCTACTGAGGACATGAGCAGAAAAATAGTACGCCACCATTAACAAAGCGAACACATCTTTTCTCTCTTTCTTCCAGAGTCACAGCTGCTACCAAGGTCAATTTTACTAAAGGAAGACAACTTTCCTACTTATTTTGGAGAGGCATTTGATAGAAGACTCACATGGAACAAACCTAGAAATGCAGAAGAAAAGATCTAGAGACATTTAAAGGTGCTTTGAAATCTGGCAGGTATAAGTTGAGGAGCAATTTAAGAAAAGACACTAAAGAAAGCTTATAACAGAGCAGTTTAGAACCCATTAGAAGTTTGTGGCAACAGCCTGGTGGCCATCAGCTGGTACTAACTTCTGTCTAGTCATAGACAAAAGGCAGAATCAAGCCTTCGGACTCATGGGATTCATGAAAACTAATTTACCATAGTGTTGACCAATGCCACATAACGTGTGTGTTAGCAATGGCAGGTTCTAAACAGATAGCTGCATTGAACGTACTGAGCCATGACATGAGCTTTACCTATATGCTGGGACAGGGACAGTTTTGAGGAAGGGAGCTAGCCATCTCAACTCTTTTACAGCGTAAATTGTAACATCATCAGAATAACCCATCTCTGCCAGCCATAGAGTTCTCTATTTTAAATAATCATTCATTGCCCAGCTTTACTGCGGAAAACACAGGTGAGGAGTTTTGTATGGATTTTTTCACCCAGATATGCCAGTGTGTTGGGAAATGAACAGGCGGACAAACTGGCTGGCTCTGCACAACTTGGTGGAATACTGATGCATGATAAGGCTGACGCAGTTAGTACCTTGTGGGACAGCGCGTTCAGTTCAGGGGAGCAGATGGATAACTAGTCTGATGAGACTGATGCAGTAGTGAGTGACGAGAGGTTCTGGCAGATGCCTGAGGCTCAGAGAAAAGGCAGGACGGAAGTTTAATCAGAATGCTAATGGCACCATTAGTATTGGAACTCTTCACTGGCTGCTGAGGATGGGGACGGAGTGCTTAGGGAAATGCCCCAAGTGCTGTGATGTCAGTTCTTGAATCATCGGGGGGAGATGTAACATTTGTTGATGAGCTCTGTCAAGAGCACTATTGAGACTGATGTTCATTTCTGTAAGGCTGTTCTTAATGCCATCACTCCATATTTTCCAAGGTCTTCCACTCGCTCTATACCCGTTGTAACGTTTTAGTGTGGCTCGCTGTGGCGGATAGTACCAGGGCATTCTTGTTAGGTGTCTAAACTACTTCATTTGTTGTTCTTTGATGACCTATAAGACTGGCTTTATTCCTAGCATTCGTCTGATTTCATGATTTCGTATTGTCTTTCCTTGAAACTCCTGCAGCTCTTCTAAGGCATTTCATCTGTTGTCACAATTTTACGTTCATTGGAGGATGTAAGTGTCCACGTTTGGCACTGATAGCATAGTGTTGGCCAAAAAATAGTTCTGATAAGATTCACTTTAGTACTCCGAGGTATCTGCTTGTGTGTTAACAGGGAAGATAGTTGCCCCATTACTTGATTAGCTTTGGCACATCTGGAGCTAATTTCTCTGTCCAGTTTTCCGTCAGATGTAAAAATTGCTCCCAAATACTTAAATTCCTCTGTTTGTCTCAGGGTGCTGTTTTTTTTTCAATTAAATTTATAAATTGTCTTTATGTCTTCTTATCATCATTGTCTCTGTCTTCGTAGTGTTTTTTTTTCATATTATATTCCTCCCCTTTGTTACTAATTTGATTTAGGTGGTTCTGTAGGCATTCTGTATTTTCTGCTATGAGTACCTGGTCGTCGGCGAAAAGTAATTCTGTAATATCTTCTTCATGATTAAAGTTCATTTCGCTACATATGGTATCCCTGACGCACACCAGAGTTCACTATAAAAGTTCTTGACAACCCTGACTTCAATCTAATGCAGCATTTACTACGTGTGTACAGGCTTTTGCAAATATTAATGAGATGATTGCTGATTCCTTTTTTTCCCCAAACATTCCAACAACATATTCCTGTCACTCTATCAAAGGCTTTTTTTGGTCTTTGAATGTCAACAAACATGTCTTATCATGTTCTATTGCCCTCTCTGATAGTTGTCTCAATGTATAAATGGCATCTGTGCAACTTCTGTTTCGTCAAAAGCCCATCTGTGCTTCTGAAAGTTGATACTCTATCAATGGTTTCAGCCTTTTTTCAATGATCTTAGCATACTTTTTCCCAGTGTGACTGAGAAGTGATATTCCTCTGTAATTAGTACATTCCCTCTTACTTCCTTTATTTTTTCACAGCGGGACAATGACAGCAGTCTGCCAATCTGACGGTGTTTCTTGATTTCCACATGCCACCTGAAATATTCTCTTTAACCACATTGCTCCGGTTTCTCCTGCTGCCTTGATGGCCTCAGCAGGTAGATCATCAATACCTGTCGCCTTTAGTCTAGGGGCAGTTCGAATTACACATTTTACTTCATCCAATAATATACCTGGTTCTAGTTCCTCTGCTGTTAGTTCCGAGTTGCTTTTATGTTCTTCCCTGCTTTTATCTGTTTTATTGCAGCTAAGTAATGTTGAATTATTAACCAATATAAACACTTGGCATAATAACATAAGCACTCAGTCTCCATTTTTAGCAGCTAGTGCAGAGTTCCAAACTGACAGTATGTCTGTCTTTCCTTTCTGAGTGTAGAGTGTCAGCCTTAGTAACTCCTCACTGTACTACCCTCTACAGACTGGTATATATGTGCCTTCACACCGTTCACTAGTTCCAAAGAGATTTGATAACATCTATCTTGTCAAGCACCAGTTTAACATCACATGGTGCAGGACTTACCAATTTGTTTGCCTGTTTATTTCCTAACACATCTGCGTAACTGGAGGCAATAGAACTCAAACTACACAGTACCTCTTTCATTGCCCGTATCTTAAACGATATCATTAAAAAAATTAACATAAAAACCACACTTATTATTATTTTATTTGGAATATCAAATACACAATGTCAAATACTATACTTCGTAGTAAACATAATATATTTCTTGGTATTTTTAAAACAGATGGCCTCCTTATAATTATTCAAAACCATTAGGCTGACTTGAAGTAGTCATCTTTTTCGAGAGGCCCCACAATGTGACCCAGCTTCAGAACTATCTCAGGTTTAGTGAGCAGTTTGTGAGCTGTTTCTCGGACGAAACCACGAGAGATCGGCTGCCGAACAGATGCTTCATACTGCTGCAGTGATGTATATGGGAACGGAAGAGTCTTGGGCTGAAAGTAGAGAACAAATGCAAAATGTGTTTGTCAGAAGTAGAAATAGTGGAATACAATAGCAGTCGCAATCTGCAATTTAGCGATTATGGACATCGTTTTGTAATTTTAACATACTGGGGCTGGAAGTCCGTTGCAGATGATCTGGCGGAGGCTCCTGCATTGATTTCTACAAAGATGAGCATCAAATTTAGAAAGCAGTGGCAAACTACCATTAAACATTAAATTGTCTAGTGAAGCTACAAACTGCCAACAAATGCTGGAGTTTGTGACCTCCTCTAACTATCCTTTCTTTTTATTGTTTTGTGCGTGTGGGGGTTGCCTTGAAAACTAATAATTTGCAGGGCTTTTTGTTTTTAAAGCAGCGTGCATATGCACACCAGACAGTGCACAGTGTCAGCACCTTTAAAAACAAAATACCATATTTTTTTTAAAGACTGATGGTTAGACTGCATACAAGCACTTTGTTTTTTAAGGAAAAACCCTGATGATATGGTAGATACTAGAGGTTTAAAAACCCACCTGCATATAACAGCTGTACTAGTAATGTGTAATCATCCGTCAGTCAATTAAAAAGGTGTAATCTGCAGTGTAGACTGGCTGCAGTGAATCTCCAACACACTATTGTGAAATGCCCAATCACTCTTTTTCTTATTTCGCCACACTGAGTTGGCATTTTCTGCACACTTTTACTTCAACTGTTTTTGTGCGCTGTGTTGTATGCATTTATTGTTGCCTAACCTCTGCAAGATACACACTGGCAAGGTAACAGCAAAGTTTTAACGTCTAAACAAAATATGCAGCTCTAAATCATACAGTTTAAAATCAAATTATGTATTTTAATTATACTGAAGTCTTAACATATGCCAGTGGAAAAAGTTGGAAAACCATTAAAGACTTGAAACAAAAAGTGTAAATTCTTGAGAGAAACAATGTTGAAAAGGAAAAATTCAAAGACATATCTGAACAACTCTGATTAAGACAAAAAAGATAGCAATATATTGGGCACATTATAAGGAGCGGATAAAGAATCACCAGTCACTGAAGCGGGTTTGAGAGTGGGGGATGGATTGAGGTAATGATAGTATCTCTCCCCCTTATTTTGAAGAGGGATCAAGTTGGTCATGTGAAGGTTCAACTCCTGGTGTAATTTTCAAATCTATTGTGTTTTCCCGTCTATACTCCGTTTTATAAGTGCCAATCAGTACCTATTAGTTTATCATACTGTTGGTAATCATGTCTGTCCAGAGCTCTCCGTCTTGTGTACTGTCAAACATTTCTCACCAAAGTTTTGCATTGCATCATGCCCCTCTGTCAAACGCAAAGAAGATCAAAATTGCAATTTGCCATCGAGCTTTGAACTCCAGGCTGTGTCATGGACACTGTGCGCCAGCAAGGCTCACATGATCAACATCTCCTATTTCATGCAGAAGTGAGCTGGTTACAGAGGATTTATGAATCAATGTCTTTTCAAATGAAGGAGGGAGTAAAGCAGTTCTTGATAGAGCACAAATCTGACTTACTAGGGCCGTTGTTGATTGACGAATGGATGGCTAAGATATATATATCTTGTGGACCTGTTTAGCTTCCTTAATAACCTTAACATTTCCCTAAAACTAGAAATTGGCTCTTTGGGATAGTCGCGTACAAGAGGAAGATCTAGAAATGTTTCCACTCTTAGGGTTTGTCATTTTCCCCACGACTTCAACAAGAAAGTAATATTCAACATTATTAGTCAGCACTACAAGGCATTAGCTGAAAACTGATAATTATACCCCTGAAAATTAGGTTCCTTGTAAAGGCAACCTCTGGATTAATAAACTCTTCTTGGAGCATATAAGATTGTATATATTTTTTCTTCTTCACTTCCTCTTTTACTGCTGTGGGTGCCGAGGGAGATATAAGGTTCTGTCTCTAGCTCTTCTGGCCGCCTTGACCATAGGCACATAGTGCTGTTGTAGAGTTTCTCTGATGTTATTCTTCCATCTTGTTCTTGGTCTACCTCGTGCTCCACGTCCTTCTTATCTTTCCATGTATGCTTTGTATGGTATGGTGTCACAAGGCATTCTCTCTAAGTGGGCAAACCATTTCACCTGCTGTCTTCGTATGTAATTTAGAATTGGTTCTGTGCCGACTTTTTCTCTTATGATCTCATTCCTGATCTTATCTCTTATGGTCACTCCTACAGCCCTTCTCAGACATCTCATCTCCATGGTTACTAATTTTCTTTTATGGTTTGTTGTGAGTGACCATGTTTGGCACTAGTAGCACAGAGTTGGAATAAATATGCTTTGAATAAGATATCTCTTTGTGCTGATTGGGATTGTCTAATGCTGTAAGAGGGGAGCTAGCTGTCCCAATATTTGGTTTGCTTTACTGCATCTAATGTTAATTTCTTTATCCAATTTTCCATCTTCGGTAAATGTAGTTCCCAGATATTTAAACTCAGATGCCTGTTTAATGCCTTTGCACTCTATTGCTATGTTTAGATCTGTCTTCTTTTTTCCTGTTGACATTACTTCTGTCTTTTCAGTGTTGATTCTCATATTATTTGTTTTACATTCTTCATTTATAGTTGTTAGATGTTGTTGCAATTTCATGGCTGTATCTGCTATCAAGGCCTGGTCATCTGCAAAGAGTAATTCGTTGATCTTACAAACATTTTCATTCAAGGGCTTGGCATTCTTGCATATACTGTCGATGTAGGTGATAAACAGCAGTGGTGATAAGACACACCCCTGTATATCACCATAAAAAGAAAAAGAGTACTGAACTGTCTTCTGATGTCACTCTTGTGTCCAGGTAGAAAATGCAACCATTGTCTGGGTTTTAAATAATGCTGAAAAATAATATCCGCTTTGAGTTATAGATTATAGACATCAGATGTTGGTCATTTCTTCCACTTTCTATTTGTCATGTCAGAAATAACAACCAAAAGAAAAAAATCAAATGAATGTTATTGCAGCAGCTCATCTATCAGAAACAAAATTCTAGGCAGGCACTCCAGATTTTCTAACCTCTAAGCGGCAGCAGATGTCTCATCAAATAAAAAATGTAATTTTGTGACAATCAAATTATTAATTAATAAATGAACTGCCAAGTACATTTGCTTTAGTTTCTATATTTGGTTCCCTGTCAGGTGCGAAGTGAAACCATCTCCCTGTTTTTGCTGGGCCATGGGTGTAAAAAGGCTGAGGAACACTGGTTTAAATGATATGATGAGAATACTTCAATACACAATGAAACTGGGTCAATGACACAACAGAATATTTCATATACATGACAAGAATGTTTAAATAACATGACAGGAATGTTTCAATGGCAATGAGAATATTTCAGTGGCAATGAAAATGTTTCAAAGACATGAGAAAAGTGTTTAATGGGATGGGGTCAATGACATCATAATTGTTCATGACATGACAAGAATGATTTCATGACATGACAAGAATGATCCATGACGTGAAAAGAAAGATTTCATGACGTGAAAAGAAAGATTTCATGACGTGGAAAAAATGATTTAATGACATGAAAAGAAAGATTTCATGACATGAAAAAAATGATTTCATGACGTGAAAAGAATGATTTCATGACGTGAAAAGAATGATTTCATGACGTGAAAAGAATGATTTCATGACGTGAAAAGAATGATTTCATGACGTGAAAAAAAAAAGATTTCATGACATGAAAAGAATGATTTCATGACGTGAAAAAAAATGATTTAATGACATGAAAAGAAAGATTTCATGACATGAAAAAAAAAAATGATTTCATGACATGAAAAAAAAGGTTTCATGACATGAAAAGAATGATTTCATGACATGAAAAAAAGATTTCATGACATGAAAAGAATGATTTCATGACATGAAAAGAATGATTTCATGACATGAAAAAAAAGATTTCATGACATGAAAAGAATGATTTCATGACATGAAAAAAAAGATTTCATGACATGAAAAGAATGATTTCATGACATGAAAAAAAGATTTCATGACATGAAAAGAATGATTTCATGACATGAAAAGAATGATTTCATGATGTGAAAAAATGATTTCATGATATGAAAAGAATGATTTCATGACATAAAAAGAGTGCCTTAATAACAATAATCCTACCTGTAGCTTTCTTATCGACATATCCCTGTTTGGATTCAGCCACACATTATCCTGTTGGGTTCTCTGTCTGTGTGATGTAATAGTTCTGAGGATATATTTATATGTATATTGTGGTTTAGGCATGTTGAATGTTAAAATAAGAATCGACATCACAGCACTCTGGACCCTCCCATAAGCGCTCTGTCCCCATCTTCACCAGCAAGCAAAGAATTCCAGTTCCGATGGTACCAGTAACTGTCTGATTGTATATCCATCTCGCCTTTCCCCTGAGTGTCGAGCATCAGCCAGATCCCCTTGTAACTCCTCACAGTGCAATTCTCCTCATACTGTAATGATCTATCTGTTCCTCTGCACTGTTCACTTGCTCCCAAAGGGCCCTCACAACATCCAACCTGTCATACATCAGTTCACGACCAAGTGGTGCAGAACGGGTCAGTCTATCTGCCTGCTTATTTCCCAACAAACTGGCAAGACCTGGAGAAAATATCCAAAGGATGCTAACTACCCGGGACCTCTGAAGTGATGCTTGCCACCCTGCACGGAGCATGCCTGTCTCCACCTTTCTCAGCATGCTCATTAAGTCAGTTACAATAACGACATGTGTGTAAAGCTGATTCTCAAGCCAGCAGAAGGCAGCAGTGACTGCCTCCACCTCCATTCTCAAACTAGACATTGTGAAATCATATGCCAGGCTTTGCTGCACCAAGCGACGTCCATTTGCCTTTGCTATAAACCCCCTTGCACTTCATCTGCCCCTCAACACAGAGCCGCCATCTCTATATACAGTCACATCACTTGGGCAGGAATTGTCATGAATCATTTGTTGAACTTCTTATTCTGCAGTACCAACTGGCCAGTCCCTGCACTCACATCCCAATGGCTTAGACATTAGTAAGCCAGGGTGCCAGGTATGATCCCAGCTGAAAACAATTTGTCTTGAGTTGATTTTGACAGTGGTACCGAGAGCTGACCAATCAGAAAAGCAACGGTAAACTACTGTGAGCAAAATTTGTCTAGAAAAACCACACCAGCCAAACAATTGATGGGGTTGGTTCTGCAATGTCCTGCAAAGGATACACAACTAACTTATCATGTATAATTCAAAACTAGAGCTTCATTCAGCGTGTCTTTGCTTTCTTCTTATTCTGCTATTTTTCCCCAATCAAGTGAAGGCCCTCGACTGACACACGTGCAAAATGCAGTTCCCCACCTTTTTTCCCCCCACTTCACTGCAGTTACCTTCTGCATATATTTTTTTGACCTAGTTACATTATCAAGTTCTCAACTAGTGTTCTATCCACTATCAGCATTTTTTTTTTCCCCCTCCTGATTCGATGGAATGTCTGAATCTCTCCCCAGCTCTCTTGTACAAAACACAAACATATGGCACAATAATTATGATTTCAGGGTTTAAAGGCTATAATTTCCTTGGAAGCAAAGGCAGCAGATGCTGACCGCAACACCACTAAAGTGCTAACTGGTCTACAGAATAATGGGTCTTTCACCATATGCCTGATCTGCTAATATCATTAAGGCCCCTTTTACTTTTTTTAAAAATAATAATGATTGTAAGAAAATCAAAGAAACATCTCAAAGAATACCCACAGAAACTTCAACACTTACTTTTGTTTCTTCCTCTCCTTTGACTTGCTATAGTCAGGACCTGCCCAGTTTCCCCAACCTGGCAGTTTGGTGTCATGCTTGGGCAGATTTTTGTCCTCAGCATCAGCTTTCTCAGTTAGAAATTGTTCAACAAGATCTTCATCATTAAACAGCTCCTCCATCGTAACCTTCATTTTAACATCACTATCGTTTTCATCAACATCTTTATCATCCAGTATTTTGTCTTCAACAGGCTGGAGTGTGACTTCCACCACTGCTTTTTCTTTTGATTCTGAATTTCTGTTTTTTCTAGGGCCTTCTTTGTTGGTCTCAGACACCAGTTGACTGTGAACAAATGTCCTGTTGACATCCAACCAGCCACATGCTTTTCTGTTCACAGCTTTCAAAAATTCCAGCTGGCTTACTCTGTATTCTGTCTTTTTTGCATCATCATTTTCACCTGCGTCATTGCTCGCAACTGTGTTTTCATTCTTGTCTGCCTCATTGGTGTTAGTGTCTCCATTGTCATCCTCGCAACTGCTAACTTCCTGCTGTTTTTTAGTAAGCTCACGACTCTTTTGCAACATTTCTTGAAAAGCTTCTCTTGTCTGGGAATGTTTAAAAAAAAATGCATGAAACATGGACACATACTTGTTTATTGCGTGCTGAAATCGTTAACTGGTTGAGGCAAGCAAACAGATGTTTCACAGTAAAGGCTGTCTCACAGCAGTAAATGCTGTTGAAGTTTGAAGTGTCAGGCCTTCACACACATTCTAGGCAAAAGCTGATAAGGTGGGGTGCCCCCCCCCCCCTGTCTGTCCTTCAGACAATTCACAAATTCTTGTAAAAATAATTTGCTGTTTGGAAACAATTCTGCTCCTTCTTCTTTTCTATCCCCCAATGGAGCATAGGCCCTCAACCAACTCACACCAAGTCGTTCTATCCTTCGCTTTTACATGGAGCTCTCCCCATCTTTCTAACTTCATTCTCCAGCTCTCTTCTCCATGTGTTTTTGGCCTTCCTTTATTCCTATGCCCCTGTGGGTTCCAATGCAAAGACATTCTAGTTATGCTGTTCTCCTGTTTTCTCAGTGTGTGTCCTATCCAACGCCAGCATCTTTTGCAAACCTCTTGGTCCGCTGGAGCCTGTTTAGTTCTCTCCCAAAGCTCTACATTAGTTATGCTATCATACCATTTAATTTCCTCTATTCTGCGAAGGCGCCAGTTAATTAATGTCTGTAATTTATTAGTAATTGCCTTAGTAGTTCTCGATGTTTCCGCCCCATACAAAAGTACGGGGCGGAAACATTCTGCTACTACTGAGGATTAAACCCGGCTTACCATCACGTACAGACTACAAGGTATTTAAACCAGTTAGCTGTGGTTTAGTATGGTGTTAGAAAGCACATTACATTAAACTGTATTTAACTAAGTTAAGTATGATGCAAGAAAGCAGATTACTGTTAAGTGCTTTCAACTTGAGTTGAGAATGGTGCGAGAAAGCATGCAACGGTTAACTGTGTTTAACCGTATGGCACCAGAAAGCACATAACTGTCAACTGTTTCTTCATGAAAATGTGTTGTGCCTGTTCACAGCACAGCTGAGATAACTGCACCTTTAATTACAAAATCTAAAAAAAAAAAAAACTGGCATCCTGTGTTAATTTTTTTCTAAAATACCTGAATGGTCATGACTTATGTTTTTAGTGTTACTAGGGGCAAAGGATTAACCCCCCCCCCCCCCCCCCCCAAATCGCTGCACCAGTATTAGCTGTGTTTAATCAAGTTAACTCTGGCCTGAGATAGTACACTGTAATGAACTCTGGCCTGAGATAGTACACTGTAATGAACTCTGGCCTGAGATAGTACACTGTAATGAACTCTGGCATGAGATAGTACACTGTAATGAACTCTGGCATGAGATAGTACACTGTAATGAACTCTGGCCTGAGATAGTACACTGTAATGAACTCTGGCCTGAGATAGTACACTGTAATGAACTCTGGCCTGAGATAGTACACTGTAATGAACTCTGGCCTGAGATAGTACACTGTTATGAACTCTGACCTGAGATAGTACACTGTAATGAACTCTGGCCTGAGATAGTACACTGTAATGAACTCTGGCCTGAGATAGTACACTGTAATGAACTCTGGCCTGAGATAATACACTGTAATGAACTCTGGCCTGAGATAGTACACTGTAATGAACTCTGGCCTGAGATAGTACACTGTAATGACTGCCTCTTTCTAGTTTTTGTGAAAAGTCATGGTCTTTAAAAAAAAATGTAGATGACTTTATAACATGGACAAGCTGCCTTTATCTCTGTGTTTACAACTTTTGGGGACAGTATGGGGTAAAAGTGGTCTTCAACTTGAGGAATCAGGACATCATGGCTGGAGCAGTGGCTGCAGACAGCACATGCTAGAATTTGTATTGTGGTCCAGACAAAAATATTAACATCCTTCTTTTTGGGAATTTAAACCTGGTACATTGTAGTTTATAGCCACGCTGCAATTTTTGTGTTTTATCACAACACATGCATTATCAGCAAAACCCTCATTAGTCCCTTTTATGACATGTTTGTTAGGGACCCCTCTCCCTCAAGGGGCTTCAAAACTTGAAGCAATACATTTTTAGAATAGTCTAAGTTAGAATAACTCCTTGCTATAGACAGAGTTAAAGTGATATATGGTAAAGTAACATTCGCCTGTTACTGACAAAATGTAACTGGTCCCAAGGAGGTTTACCTACACAGTTACAGGAAGTTCGACGAAAACAAAGTGATACACTCCAAAACAATTCATTACCTTATCGTCAAACTTGCTGTATGCCTTATGCATTCGTGAGAACTTGCCGCCACCTTTGTGCTTCAGGGTAAAACGTTCCTGCAGGGATGAGAAATATAAGTCATTTGCATGTCTTTTATGAGAATTGCAAATAACTAGTTTTTAAAGCAGTCATTTAGGACTCTGTAGTTTGTCACTGCCTTCTAAGCGGTTAAATGCCAATATAGTGAAAATCAATGCAAAGTCGTGTGCTGGCCAGTAGGTATGAGTTTGCATTTATACTGAGGCAGAGTAATAATTAAAAAGAAAAACCTGTAACTTGTAGTGTAAGACTGATTCAAAGAAGTACTGACATGTAATACTTGATTAGGAGAAAGAAATTAAAGTTGGCAATAGTATTACTACTACTAATGCAATTGGTGGCTGCTACAGTGACAGCACTGGAATGCAGTGACTTCAATAATTGTTAGGGCTCAGGAAGGATACTGAAGCATTAGAGCATATCTGTGCAGAAGAAGCATAAAACAATCTTGTCACTTAGGGATTGTAGAGCAAGCAGGGAGACAAGACTCTTAAACATGTGCTGTGCCCTGACCACTGCTCCTGGACGAGGTTGAGGATCTGCGAGGTTGAGGATCTGACCCAAGGGAACTATATTGTAATTCACACTGCCCTGACCACTGCTCCTGACTGAGGTTGAGGATGTGACCCAAAGGGAACTACACTGCCCTGACCACTGCTGAGGATGTGACCCAAAGGGAACTACACTGCCCTGACCACTGCTCCTGACTGAGGCTGAGGATGTGACCCAAAGGGAACTACACTGCCCTGACCACTGCTCCTGGCTGATGTTGAAGATCTGACCCAAAGGAACTACACTGTAAGTCACACTGCCCTGTTTGTGATCCAGACAGCATCAAAGTTTAGCATTGCTGGTGTCAAACACAGAAGTACACTGACTAGCATGCAAGCTGAATCAATAAGCAGAAGGTGGGGATTTCAAAATCTGACATAGGCTCCCAGGTTTAAAAGAAATGTTCTGGGAAGAAAAGGCCACCACTGTGATATTAGGCACATCACACAATAATACTGACTGGTCAATAAAAATGTGGGGCAAGCATCATGTACACAATATGGTGTCAAGGTGTGGAAATAAGGTCCTCTACATAAATTACTTAACTCAGTATCACCACCGACTATCAAGGATATATAAGTAAGCCAAGTTGCTAGGATAAACAGGGTTTACAGCCAGTTTTTCAAGGCTCTCAAAATGTTAACAGGCATTTTCAATTCCACACACAAAAATAAGAGCAAGTTAATGAATGATCATAATCAATATTAACGTCAGCAAAACAGAATGCATTCTAGTTTCCACACACATAAA
>CAJHNH020002315.1:80000-114222 GCA_905116865.2 Candidula unifasciata | reverse complement strand
CAAGGGAGAAAAACGCCCAAAAGAGAAGCAATGAAAGCAAGAGTGTAGACAAAAAGGGAAGGGACGATAACAGCTAAGAGACAAGCAAAAAAGGGGAAAGAACCAAAAAAAAGAGAAAAAAGGGAACGGGGAAAGAAGAGGAAGTGAGAGAGAGAGAGAGATGGGTAAGGAAGGCAGTGACAAACAGATTAAGAGAGAGGGGCAGGAAGGGAGACAAGATACATCAAAGAAAAATGCCAGCCTCGTGCTGAAACCCCCCCCCCCCCTCCACTAGGAAAAGATGGTTATGGGGCAACAAAACATGTAGATGAAACAGAAGGGAAAAAAACCACACATACACACACAAATAGGTCAGGGCACCAGTGGACTTCGTTTTATTTCTAGTTTTCCAATTACAGAAAAAGGGGGGGGGGGGAAGTGGTGTAGAAGGCTTTGAGAGTGTAAGGGTGAGACAGAGGAGGTAAGAAAATAAAGTGGAAACTGAGACAGGTAGAGAAAGAAGGGAGAAAGAAATAAGATGAGATATAGAGGAAAGAAGGTAGCAGGAAGGGGTGCACCCCCGCCCCTAGGTGTCATCAATGTGGGAGGAGAAAAGGGGTGGGGGGTGTGACAGCAAATGTGTTTTTAAAAGTACACATATATTAAATATGTGTGTGTTGGAGGGAGGAGTGGTGAACATGAAATGTTCTGCACTAGGCAACACTTAACCTTCTACGCCAATTGAAGGTATGGAGAAAGAGAGAGAGAGTGGGGTGGGGGGGGGGGGGGGTGGGAGAGCGGCAAATACAAAGAGAAAGAGAGAGGAAGGCAGTGACAGACAGGCAGAGAGTGGGTAACAGGTAGGACAAAATGTGAGGGGGGCAGGAGGGGAGATGGACAGAGATTAAGGCCCCTAAGAAAACAAACACATCAAAAGAAAATATCCACCATGTTCACGCCTAACACCCCCCCCCCCACCATAACACAACTTCCTATGTACTTGAGTTATGGAGCCGCACATGTACTAAACATTTAAACAAGAAATAAAATAGGAAAAAAAAGGGGGGGGGGGGGGGGGACAGGACAGGAAATGAGAGAGTAAAAGGAAAGATAGAAAGAGAAGAAGATGAAGATCAGAGGGGAGGGTGAGAGACAATGCAGGAGATGGGAAGGAAGGTAGGTAGAAGAGTGAAAGAGGGAGGCAAGGGAGAGAAAAAGAGAGAGAGAGAGAGAGAGAGAGAGAGAGAGAGAGAGAGAGAGAGAGAGAGAGGGGGTGAGACAACAGAAGAGAAAATCTCTGGGAATTAAATACTGATCTCCAAACACACTGTCAAGATAAACCAGGCCAAAAATAGAACTGGGAAATCCAGCTGACATCACTTTGCTTAGCCCCACCATGGCCGACACTATAAATATAGACAGACCCAAGCCACAACATCTCCCAATGTAATCCTTTCTAGAAACCACGGCCATAAAGCTATTTATACTATTAATTCTGCCGGACTCGCTAGAAACAAAGGCACAAGCACACACTAGACGGCAGCTGCTCCTTTCCCGCACTATGCCACGCCACGTTGTCTGCATGTTTTCATGGGCTGCAACACAGCCCCCCTCCCCCCTGGCCTTTAACAAGCCATTTTGGCTGAAAATAGCCAATAATCAGCTGCCCTCATACCCGACCATAAACAAAAGCAGCCAAAACTAGCCAAATGGCCAACAAAAAAGCCAAATGGCCCCCAAAAAATAGCGTAACTGCTAAAGTTCACAGGATTTCTGACGCCCTCTTTACGGCGGTCAAAAAATCGTGGCTTCTTAAGGTCATAATGTATTTTTAAGGGGAAAATCAAAGTTCCTGGTAGGAAAGTCAATTTCACGTTCAAGATTTCCCGGTCCACTATGAACCCTGAGTTAAAGATTATTTCCCTAACAAACATTTTAATTAATATAATTATATTAAAAAGCAGTTTGGTGATACGGTAGGATCTAAAAAAAACCTACTGAGCTTTTACAATTGACATAGAATTTACAAAAGTAAAATAATGGTGGTGATGATAAAGTAAATGATGATGTGAAGTGAAAACTTACTTTATAAAACAAAAAAGACGGTATGCAGACATACACATTCTGCCAGAGGGAAGTAGAATAGTGTGTTTTTTATATTTTGCCAGAGGGAAGTAGAATAGTTGTGTTTTTTATATATTGCATGGTTAGTTGAGTATCCTGTATTGTGGAGCATCTAGGTCTGCCAACAGGAGCATTTGATACATTATAAATACGAAACGAACCAGGAAGACACCCAGACAATAAAATGAGAGAGAAGAAGAATATATGAGATGTGACAGGGAGGCCTCGCCATGTCTTTTAAGTTAGCCCACTAGAGTTAAGACACACTGGAGAGTATGCCTGAGACTTAACTCTTAAAGTTAACTAGGCTATACACAGTGATCTAAATAAATCATTTTCCATCAAACCCCAACAGTAGTAGACGAGTCTAAGGTCCATGAAGACGTTAGTAAGGGTTGTCTTCAAGAAATGAGTAAATGTCATCAGTAAATGTTGGATAAGTAAAAACGATGTGGAAAACATCTCCAGATCATGAATATTTTTAAATTCCAGTTGTGAGGAGGCAAATTAAATTGTACAAATTTTCTTTACAATATCATGCATGCTCTAAAGTAATGCTTATATAAATATGTGAAGATGAGAAAATAAAAAGGGTAACTGAATTAAGTGGATGGTAAAGTCATAAAAACCTCACTTAATGATTTCCTGGTAGGCAAATGGATACTGCCAACCAAGTACCAACCGTCGTAAATTTACAGGTGAGTGAACAATCTACAGTTAAAAAAAGACAATTGCCAAAAACACACAGCCGAGGGCACAATCTGAATGAAACAACCCTCACCTCCACTCGTTCCTTTTCAATCTGGCCCAGTCTCTCTAAAAATGCTTCAGGGTTTTCCTTCTGCAGCTCCTCTAATAGTTTCTTCTCAGCCATCACTTTTTCCTTTCGTACTGTTTTCCGATACCTGCGCAGTAGATCATAATTAAACTGGGCTATATGAAGGTAACCATAAAGCAAGACACCTTATCAGAGAGAAGCAGACAAAATGCACATTCTTAATAACTTCTTTAGTTTAAAAGTCATATATGATGCCCATATGGAGAACAAAATCAAAGCAGGTGCAGATTCCACAATGTATCTCCAACAATCATCCTGGTTGTACACACATTGGGACTGGTATTTGACCATTTCTTCAAGTTATCCTCTCCTTTGTATTGCTGTCCTTTGCACTTTTACCATCAACTTTTCCTTCCAGAATGGTTTTAATAGTCTTTCTTTTTAATGTCTTTCAATGTAGCTAAAATAGTGCATGTGAAGTTTCAAAAATTACTTTCTTCAACAGCACTTTCATCATTTGCAGTCCTGTTTTATTACCCCTGAAATAAGACACATCCTTCTGTATATTCACATCTCAAGGGCCTTAATTCTTTTAACCCAGAAAAAAACAAAGAAAACTGCAAAATACTTTTTGGGAATTTCAGGAATTCTTGGACGAAAAATGGCTTTAAAAAAATATTTTATGCAGATCAGAGAAAAGATCCTAACAATTCAATTTATGGACCAAAACAATATTTAACTGCACATAGAATACTGGGAGTAAACAATAAACATAAATGCAGCAGCGCTCTTCACCATTGTCCTCTCAACAATATCCCTGCAGCGTACACATAATCTCGCACTTCCAGATAGCTCATTAAAACTTTTAAGAAGTCTCTCATTTCAGCTGGCAAACACAAACTGAATGCAATATGCTTTATTTTGTGAGATAATCTCAGAAAAGCCAATAAACACACATGCCTGTGCAAGTTGTGCATTGAAGATCAACACCCATACAAGCTCAAGAAGCACAGTGATCTGGTAGCTAGTCTGATGAGTGATGAGGGGTACATAGTAAGACTCTTCACCTTCAAGGGCTAGAAGCCAACTCCGTCCATAATGTCCTGAAACAGGTGGGCCTGCGAGGAAATGAGCGTAACTGGGCACTGAGGCAACTCAGCAAAGCTGCAGAGACAGCTTCAAGCTGGCTCAAAGAGTAACCAGAACAATGTGTGGGATAGGCCTCGGTACACTCGTTTAAGTCTCTACTCGGGAAACAACTTTCAAGCCTCTCAAGCCGACATTATCTAATTATAACATTCCCATGCAATTCCTGCTAAAAAAGCAACGAACCGCCTATTGGTCACTATGGCTGGTGTAAGTTGACCATTAATTTGCTGCTAAACACTGGCAATAAACACCATAACCTTAGTACCATGTTTCATCTCGTCTAGTTAGCACAGCAGCATAAGTCTGAGAGTCATTCACCCCCCCCCCCCCACCTCCAAAGAATGGTCTAGAAGGTAAACAGACAAACAATTGTCAACAGGGGGTTCAAACTGAGGATCATTAGGCTCTTGCTGTGCACACTCGCTGTGGAATTCTTTATGTGCATCTTTAGACGTTACTGAATCACAAGAACAAACATTTTGTTTCGCTAATATATTAATAATTACAGCAAACAAACCCGCTCACCTTTTGCTCTTGATTTTATTCTGCCATTTTGCTTTAAGTTCTACCCTTGACAGGAGCTCATGGTGTCTCAGTAATTCAGCACGACGTTGTTTAGCCTAGAAAGAATACAATCTCTACATCTCCATACAAGTTCACTGACATGTATTGTACCTTTCCCTTTGTATAGCCCCTGCTGTATGGCAATGGTCATCTTGTTTGTTGACAGCTTCCTGCACATGTTGTCAGTGTGTGTTTTTTTAAAATATATATGATGCTCTGTATTACAGTTTCAATTTACCCACTATTTCTCTCTGGGCCTTCTAATTCCAGCATCCATGGGTTATGAATGCAGTTTTGTAATTCCATCATATCTGATTTAATTCAGCCGCAGGGAACTGATTTTGGCAAAGCTATCAGCGTCGATTATTGTGAAAGCGACGGCAAACTACGGAACATAAAACTGAAAGGTAAAAAACTACACTATCGCCACATATTATGGTGGCCAAAAACACACCCTGACAGGGCCTCATTAGGTAAACATTCAAAAACTTGAACTTGAAAATTATTGAGGAACGAAAAAAAGGAAAAAAAATGACGAAATCAACTATTTAGCGATAACTGAGACCTTTATATCTTAAAATAGTGGCAGAGAATTTGCAAAAAGTTCTAGAAAATCTGCTCTTTGTGGCTGTGACACCATTAAAACTCGGCTAAATATGATAGGTGCCGCATTAGTAATGCAGTTTTCACCGCCGAGAGTATCTCCTGCGCAGCGCGGATAGGGAGCGAAACTAGATGACTGGGACTCACGAGCAAATAAATTGGAGGAAGTTGCAGGAGATGCGGTAGCTGCTGCTCATGAGTCCTAGCCATCTAGTTTAGCCCCCACATCAGCGCCGCGCGTAGCGGCGGATACGCTCTGTTTATTGTTGCGTTTCTCCAAATTGTCAACGGGCAGTAATCCTAGTTTTGCTGCAATGTGTTTGTCGGAGAAAGTCCGCAATTTACATGTGATTGAGGCCCTGTAAGGGTGTGTTTTTGGCCGCCATATTATGTGGCCGTTATTCAGAGGATAGCCAAAGCGGAGTGGAGTCCTGCAGAGGGATTGCAACAAACTGTTAAATTCTGATTTCTCTGCTCCCAAACTTTCTCTTGTCAGGGTTTTCTTATTAACCCCTTCTGAAGATGTGCCTAAAGAAGTAGGCTAGCCTACTTGACTGCAAGTTTGTTTCATTAAAGATTGTTTCCCTGTGTGGGTTCCGGGGTCGAGAGAACAAAATAGACCCACTGCACCCCTAATTAGAATGTCATAGAAGGCAACTAATTGCAGTGTTGTCTTCAAAGTCAGAGTGCATCTACCTGAAAGACAACAAGCAAACAGTCTGCATACAAAAAAGCCATATCTGTAGAATAGATGTGCACGCAAAACTCAAGTTCTGAAACAAGATCAATGTCCAGAAAGTGGGCTAACAGCCAGAACTTTCCGCTGGGGATTAAAGCCAGGGAATACTGAGAAGAAGAATATAAACATAATAATACTTTTCATCTAAACAATGTCTTCAGCAGTCTAATGCTAAACTACATCTCTGCAACATTAAAGTAAATGCTAACTAGGGAGAGTTAGATATCCAGTAAAAGACAGAAGATGTTCAGGTTGGTAAAGGACTTGAAGATTTAGAAAGAAAAAAATCTGAGGGGTTGGGGGATCTTAAACTGCACAAATAAATTACCTCCTTGACAGACATAACATTTAAAGCTCTTTGCTCAGCTGTCGTCAGTTCTTGATTTGGGTGAATGATGTCTTCGCTTTTCCCCAAAGCTTCGTAAATTTCTTTTTCTAATGCTGTCCGAGGCTGTGGATATAGAATTTTTATTCATAAATCAACAGAAGAGTGGATTCTACTGTTAGTGACATTTCTTACTGCAGTTTCTTAGCTTAATATAAAACATGTTTTCTGTCCATTATCTATTGTGGGGGCAGGGGGCAAAGTTTTTTAGTTTAAAGTTATAGCACCTGCCTCTAACACAAAAAGAAACAGGTTCAGATCTCACCGTGGACAATTTCCACAGTCAAGAATAAAAGAATGTTATAAGTACAGTGAAGCCCCTCTTTAACATGCCATGAGGTATGTGTATAAGCTTCTAACTCCATGTTTTATTAGAAACTGGTAGATGTGGTATGGTCAACATTCTTCAAACACACCATCAAAAGATACAAACTTTGGCAGCTTTAGACAAATTAATTGGACCGCTGGTAGCTAACCATTCCGCAGAAAGAAACTAAGCCATATAGGTAGAATTATAATAATACTCTTAACCTTTCATCTTTGACATGTATATACTATAAACCGTTTCACCAGGTACCAACTTATAAACTGTTTCACCAGGTACCAACTTTGCAAACATTATGCAGTAGGCAAGTGTGAATGGGTTTTCAAATCCTAATAGATTTCCCCTTCTGCCTTTTATTTCCCATAGGCTCTCAACCAAAAAAGATTACAAATTTGTTATTTGTCAGACACAATCAAAGACTCAACAATGCACAATATTGTACAATAGCTACACAATTACATATCACTTACTGTGAACGGTTGTGACTGGACAGCTTCATACATTTTGATACCATGTGGCCGTTTTGAGAAAACAGTCTGTGTAGCCTGTCATAGAAACAAATATTGCAATACCACATCTGTTGGAGAAATGCTTGCTTTACAAGCTCAACAAACTTTTAAGTTGTCTGAAACACTTCACATTACATTAAACAACTGTCATCATCATGTAGCAGGTTGTCAGCAGAACGTCGCTCTCATCACAGTCTGCCTGAAAGAAACTCAGTCTCTCGCCAGTTCTCCTGCCTCATGTGCTTTCATACTCCAGGAGCCACTTATATCCTGTGCCCATCTTGGTGTTGGTTGGCCCTTGGCACCCCTTCCTGGTACCATGCCTTCTGCTATTTTTTTTTTTTCAGTCCGTCGAGGCGCTTGAAATTATCAAAATATTTCAGCTTCAGAGAGAAGATGCTGTTTATTAGCTAATCTTCCTTAGGGTTAAGATCTTTCAAGATGTCAGTATTTCTCCTCTTCTTTGTCCAAGATATTTTAAGAAATCTTTCTATAGCATTTCAGCTCAAAAGTTTCTATTTTCTTTCTTAAGGACTGAAACAACTGTACTGAGGCCAATTTAAAACGATGCTACAAAAAAATTTAATCAACTTGAACCAAAAAAAAAAAAAAAAAAAGTTGCTCTGGGTGCTTGCCAGTTGTCCCAAACATCACAGGTCGGGATTTGCAGTTGAACTTTAAAAACCCCGGTTTAAAATCAGCCCCAGGGAATGTGCTTGGGATGTGAGGATGGGCCTCTATGGTGTCGACACTATATATTGATTTCTGGTTGGTTTTTATAAGGCTAGCTTTAACAATGTGTCTACCTTTGAAAAATTTCATTATTATTTTGTTTTTCAATCTTCCTTTGCTTGCTTGAAATAGATGATGTATTTCTGCAATGTTGCTATCACGAACATCACTGTCTTTTATAATTCACTCAGCGACCTGTAAAGTTTGGCTTCAACCAGTGTTTCTTCTGATTAGAAGTTTTGCCTTTATATGTTGTATTTGGGACAGTCTTGGAGGACGTGATCTGTTGTCTAAGGTGCTAATCCATATGTGGCTGCAAAGTCGACTGTGCCCTGTTCTAAGACGTAGAATAATGACTTGTTCTGGTCTGCCCGTAACACAGTTATCACCTTGTACCAATTGTGGTGGCCTTTTTTATTGATTTGATTATTCTTTTTTTCATGTGCACCTTTCTTCATTTCCGGAGACTCCACAGTGGAATGAACAGTATCCACTGTATAGTTACCTTACATTAGTTGTCTAGTTTTTTTTGTAGAATAGTGTCTGACTGGCTGGAGTATCAATCTTGCATCTGTCAGGAATACTACAGATTGCAAAATATGACTGGCAATTATAAATTTCTCTGCTGCTATCTTGACCTTTTGCATCATAGTTGTGACAGTGCTTTCCTATTGGTATTTTAGCTGTGTATCTGGTGTTATTTGTATGCTCAATGTACACCCCTGCTCCTTGGTTCTGCTTGCACTTTGTGCTGTCCCATCTGGGTAGGTACGAACCTTAAGATCATGTGAGTATTCATCATCAAGTAGACAGTAGGTGGCTGTTGTACGCTAAAACACTTTTGTTTTTTCTTACCAAATATTCCTCTCACTTCCTTCTAGATGCGCATTGGCAACTTAGATTCCTCTCTCCAGTAGGGTCTGGAATAGCATTTAAGAGGCTATCAGTTGCAGGCAGACCAGTGGTTTGCCTGCAGAGTTGTTGGGTCTGGTGGATGAAACTGCTTATTTTTAGTCACCCCACTGCTAGCTTTCAGAATCTTTCTTTCACAGGGTGTCCAGGCATGCTAAGAAACTTTTCTGCTTATATCGGTATCTTTTCAATCTAATTAGCATGATTATACCACACAAGAATTAATATCTGGGGAAAATTTATATATATATAATATTTAGACACAAAGAAAAGACACCGGGATTGGGAAAAAAGAGAGAAAACCTGGTAACAATATTACCATGTTCTTGCAAGGAACCTACACGTCTAAAGAAATAGAGAAAGCCCCCTCCCCCCCCCCCCCATAAGCAGAATAAGAGAATGAGTGATAACAGATAGGATAACATGATGTGAGCTGCGTGAGGAAAGAACAGGATGATTTGTCTGTATAGTCGAAAACCTATTTCATATCTCAAAAAGCGGTTCTTAGAAATAAATAATGACTTACAGCGCTGATTCCAATGAGGACATTAGAAATAATGATGTACAGCTCTGATTGCGCTGACATTAAACGTAATAACTTACAGCTCTGATCTCATGAACAACAGGATCCCACTTTGACATTTCAGAAGCCAAGGTGTCTCTGGCCACCTGCCGCTGTGCCTGTGACACAAAAGCAATTACATTTTAAATACATATAGTTTTAACAAAGCTGCACGCTCTCTAGCACTCAGGGGGAGGGGGTCCTTTAAGACTAAGAGGTTAACCAATTCACCAATGATTTAGAAGGTCGCGGGTTCACTTCTGAACCACATCATTCAGTTCAAGAGTGCACATTTTATGGAGACCCATAAGGGATGGTTGCTGCAGCTACAGAATAAGTGCTCAGAGTGGCGCGTGTCCGGCAGCTGCCTATTCTGCTGAGACTGCCTGCACCGTACGGCATACAACTTTGGTGCAATCAAGTAGCTTCCCTTGACTTTCAACAATTTATCTGGGATGCCGATATATTTCACTCCATTCTGTACCAACCTGGAGAAATAAATAAGCTTGCAAACATTATACACTGTGCTGCCAACAGTGCACATGTAATGTAGTGGGCCAACATGCCTCTCTGCTTTCTACCAACATGATACAGTCAATAAGTCTATTCTCTGCTGTAGGTTACTACTTTAGTTTCTGACACTTACACATAATAGTATGCATCAGCATCATGTAGCAGGTCCTTTGCAGAATATCACTCTTATTATGGTTCGCATGAAAGGAACTCTTGCAAGGTCTCCTCTCTTGTGCAGTTTCATATCCAAGGAGTCACTCATATTCTGTGCCCATCTTCATGTTGGTCAGCCCCTGCCCCTCCTTCCTGGTACCATGCCTTCTGATGTTGTTTTTTTCCTATCCGCTGTGGTGCATGATATTGTCAAGATATTTCAACTTCTGAGATAAGATGTTATTTATTAACCAATCTTCCTTGATGTTCAGATCTTTTAGTTTCTCAGAAACTTTCTAAGGCATTTTAATTCAAAAGCCCCTATTTTCTTCTTCAAGGACTTCTTCAACTAAGGTCATCCTCCTTTTCCCCTTTGTTGAACAGCCTCCCCCGCTGTTTACTTACGAGCCTAGACATTCAAAGTTTGTCACAGCCAGTTTTGTCTGTGGAAATTTTTGTTTTCTTTAAATTCAAGAACAGGTTTTGATCTTAGAACAGTATGCATAGATATTTTAATTAACATAAGTAACCTTCTATGCTGACAAATTAAAATATTTACAAGAAAAAAAAAATATGGACAGCAATCTAAATATAGATTTCCAAGAAGGCAGGAAACTGAAGAGTGAGCTTCAGTGAAACACCAATACCACAAAATGCCAAGGAGCTGAAAAGTAAGTAGGTGTTACATAAATAACTGCAAAACAGAGGACTTATGACAATAATACATCGCACCTGGGACCTACATTGTGCTTATGTTAAGTGAGCATTCTGCTTTAGTGAGTTCGTGTAAACTAGGTTTTTCTCTATAATACTCTATTACTTACCTGTTTCAAACCATGTACTGTTTTCTAGGATATTACCTTTATCGTTAAGCATTAATCTTGACTAGACCCTTACCAGCTGATCCGAAGGTAATGGGTTTAAATCCAAATGGAGTCAGACTTTTAACAAGAAAAAGACCTTGACTCCCAGGTCGACCCTGCTATGAGTGGGCACCAGGGAAAAGTCCTGGGAAGTAAAGATGGCCAGCCAGATATTTGCCACCGCACACATTTAATGCAGGCTGGTCTATAAAATATGAGCCCAGTAGGCTTGAAGATGTGAAAAAGGTCCATTAATTTTTACTTAATTTATCCTGAAGGTAGGCATTTTGTAACATTAGCTTAAAATATTCATGCTTTCTGTCCGGCTCTCTAGCCCAGTTGGCTAAACCGGACTGCGCGGAGACGGGGTGACAAACTCCTTGTGGTCCGGGTTCAATCCCAGAGGGTAGGCAGGAAAGCCACATTTCCTCCCAGATTTACGGTATTTACAATGGAATCAAGGCCGAAGGGTTGCGATATCCATAATACCGAGCCTAAGGGTTAACAACTCATGGCTTCTGGATACTAAAACAAATGAATGCTTTCTGTGACTATTTGTAGTGAATGGTGCAAATTCATTTCTTTCTCGATATACCATGATCCTTTGTTTGGCATGACACGCTAGTTAACGTGGCTAATGTTTATCTCAATGTGGTGAAATTAGAGGTAGTATCAAAGCAGTCACTGCCACTGGAGTGGGAACAGTTTGATCATATTCAAGGCTACAACATAATACAAACTAAGTGGCTAGATCCATTCTTCATCACCTTCCTTCAGACAAAACCAGAAAACGTGTACCAATTTTACAGGCCTTGTCACCCCCCCCCCCCCCCCCCTCCAACAACTTTTATACAAATTAACCTAACTCCACTAGGATTAAACGCAAACCACCAATCTTGGGTAGCAAATAGATAAAACACAATGTAACCAGTGCTTTTTCCTTTAGGCATATAGGGCTAGCCCTATATTTATAGACCAACGGCACAAGATGGGTGATGTGGTCAGCATCACGCCAGCCGCCTGTACTTCCCGGGACCCACTCAAGGCAGGGTCGACCTGGGAGCCAAGGTCATTTTTGAAGAAAAGTCCAGCTCCACCAGGGAGCGAACGCACTACATTCCGATTCGAGGCGCTTGTCTAGCCGCTCTGCCACGGCGACTCCTAGCGCTTTTTACCAGGGTACTATTTATTTTCAGCAGACTTTATGCTGCAGGATTTTAACTCATGACTTCCCTGTGTGGGTTCTGGGGCCCAACTGTGGGGAAAACAAGAACAGACACACTGCCTACCCAACAAGCATGTTGTAAGAATCCACTATATTTGTGGGATTCCTTGGCAATCAGAGAAACCAGCAGTCTGCATACAACTAAGTCAGATCTGTAAAAAGGATGTGAATGCAACACTCAGGATCTGGAACAAGACTAGATGTGGACGAACAACCAGAACCTTCTGCTGGAGTTTACAGCCAGTCAATACAAAGAAGAACTAGTGGTTTATAAAACAGACAGCACTCGTAAGTTTGAGAGCTGGACTAAGAAACATGTCAAATAGAGAATCCAAGTAAAGAGAGTCTTACTGGATAAACAGATTAACCTCTTCTCTAACTCACACAAACTAACCTTTTCAGTCTCAAAACCACTTCTGGGCTTCTTCAGCTGACTTTGTCTTTTGCTTTGCTTCAGATTCAAGTCCCTAAGTTGTATTTTAGAGGTGCCTCCTTTAATATAAACAAATTTAGAAATAGTCAAATAATAAGAAACAACTGTGTGCCTTTCATTAATGGCACTGAAATTTTCTTAGATTATTATTGTGTGGTCATCATTTGTAGGCGGCAAAGTTGTATTCTCAGCACGCCTCAACCCCTTCAGTCCATAAAGCCACAAAATCAACACTTCTGGTTTGTACTAGTCCTATAAAAGTCACTTTTCTGGCTTGGATATAGTGGCCTGTTTAGAAGATACCTAGCTAACAGCATTGTCATCATTCACGCATTTACTAGGACAGAGTAACCATATTTACTAACAACAACATTAAGAGGGCACCTCATGTGGAAAAATTATAAAGGCACAATTTTCTCACAGGTCAGCATTAACCGGGGTAAAACATGAGATACAGGAAATATGTATAATTAGGCTCATTGAGAAGTTGTTTCTGTGTTGCATTCATCTTTACTGACTTCCTGCGTGGAATTTAATACTGTTTTCATTGATAAATTGAACTGTCATTGAAAATTCCCTGATTGGCATTGTTTTTGCTAGGTCAACGGGGCAAACAGGTTAAGTTTCCAATGACTATTCTGCAAGATGCACTCTCTGATATCTACTTTTCTGGCACAGATGTAACATCTGTCTCAAGCTAGAACCAGTCACAGGGTTCGTAGCCAACTTCACAAACTCTTTTCAAGAATTTCTCGAAGGTTAATTTTCTTAGCTGCGTCAGGCAAGAACAGTGCATCTTTTTGCAAGCTTGCACCGATAAACACACATATATAGTAAGCTGACATACACATGCATAAATGTACACAGACATATAATATTCTAGACCAGACTATAGAATGAGCAACAAAGAGTTGTTTACTGAAGAAATAATGTGTGGCCCATTCTTCAATATCAATACTGATAAATAAATAAATGATGAAGTCACTGGGGCAGCGTTTATTAGAAAGGGGTGAGGGGTGTAGTGGAGACGAAACAAATGTTAACATGTTGAGAATTAAACATTTCAAAATAACTTAGAAAAGACAGTTGAGGGGCAGTAAAGTGGGTTTACAAGAGAGAGGGACAGAGACAGAGAGAGAGAGAAAGAAGGAGAAATATGAAAACAGCAGAGGGGTAAAAGAATAGGAGGCATTGAGAGAAAAAGGATACAGAGAGGAGAAGGGTAAGAATAAGGACAGGAAGAAGACAGATGAGAGGGGAGGGGAGGAGAGGAAATACGAACAGGGGACAGGGAAGAGAGCAAAATGAATACATAAAATGGAGGCAGGAAGAGGAAAGGGGGTGAAAGAGAGAAAAGAGATGGAGAGGAAAGTAGAATAGCTAGAGAGAGAGGAAAAAATATGGGGGACACAGATGGGAAAAAAGTAAAAGAGAGAGAGAGAGAGAGAGATAAGAGAGAATGGAAGACAGCAAGGAAAGAAAGATGGAAGTATGGATATACAGTGAGATAGAAAGAAGGAAAGCAGACAGACATAGATAATTAGATACAGTACTGACATACAGAAAGAGAACGGTGATAATTAAATACATTATATTTTATAAGCCATGCCAAAAGCAGAATGACAAAATCCAACTGATATTGTTGTTCCCCACCTTTCCCCAGTGCAAAATCATAAACATTACTTGGTGAAATTATTTGACGTGTCTTAAATGAGGGCAGCCAAAAAGTAGGTCAAATCCCCTGCTTCCAATGATCTCTCCTTTACTGTCATTTTCCTAATAAAATAAATTTCCATGTTCTTTCTCTCTCTCGTTCTTCTACATACCTCCCTATTGTCTTATCTTGTCTCTCTATCACCCCTTTCCTCTCCCTCCCTTCACTCTATATATCCACCTTACTCTCCCTTGTTTGAAAGTTTCATGGGTTTTCTCTGGTTTCAACTCCCAACAAGAACCCTGCAATTAATTCTAGGCAGGCAAAAGATGTACTTACTTGCATGCACAAAAAGGTCCACACTACTGCATGTGGAAGAAAGACCCCGTATAACATTTGTATTTCTGGAGAAATAAAAAAAAAACAGTTAAAAATAGCTAGAAAACCTAGGTGCCAAATATATGGAAAGACACAACTTTATATCTGGTAATATGTTGATGTAATGATCAGTATTGACTTGGATACAAGACAACTTGGTGACAAACTTAAAGATTTTGTATAATGTCAGCAAGCATAATGGGTATATGGTGTTATGCCCATATTCTGAAACCAACTAGCTTTCAATGGAGGGGACATGCAATGCTTTTCCTGCTGTGGTTTAAAATAGAAAAAAAAAGACATATATATATAATTGATTGCCTAGCATAATCTGCTACATTGTGAGGTGCTGTAAATACCAAACTGACAAGTCTGTATCACGCCGGCTGCCTTTACTGTCCAGGACTGCACCTGGTACTCACTCAAGGCTGAGTCGACCTGGAAGCCAAGGTCATTTTTGAAAAAAATTCATCCTTTGCCAGGAACCGAACCTACGACCTTCAGATCTGCAAAGCGGGCGTCTAACCGCCAATGCCACGGTGACTTCCCTTGTTAGGTGTGGGGCACGGGGGGTATTTGAAAAAAGACCCACTGTCCCCCTACCAATCATGTTGTAACTATTAGTGTTTTCTCTGAGCCAACATGCATCTGCCTGCAAGGGGAGGAACCAATAGTCTGCATACAAATAAGCCAGATCTATAACCTAGATGTGCCCACAAAACTCAAATTCTGGAACAAGACCAGCCCAGAAGTGGATCAACAGCCACAACTGTCCGCTGGAGTTTACAGCAGGTTAACTCTAATAAGAAACAAATGGCAGAAGTTACTTTACATCAAATTAAAATGGCATCATTTCAATGCACTCGGTAGTGCGAACAGTTGATTATAACAGAAAGCTCAGATTTATGTGATCACAGTGCATTCCCTTTGAACCTGAAAAATATTCATGTAAATTGTGGCACATAACTAGTCTAAGTCGGTGATTCCCAAACTGTGCACGGGGCGCCCCGGAGAGCTGCGACCTCTTCACAGGGACTTCATAATTAATTTAACCAAGACACGAACTCATACTTTTACTTAGGAAAGTTTAGGAAACACTGGTCTAAGTATCAGTTAAAGACCCTTCTGACACCACTGGTTCAACAAGCATATGGTGCTAGACTTATATTTCTACAGACCCATCAGCACTCAATAGATGACGTGATCAACATCCCTCCAGCCCACTTTCCTTTCCTGAATATATTCTGGTATAGGTTTATGGTTGGATTGACTTAGGAGCCCAGATCAATTATAATAAAATCTATGTGTATTTGGGCTCAAGACATCCAAGCTAGTGCAAAGCCACTTCAATACCACAGCTTCCTCTAGTCTCCATGCTTCAATTAAACGATCTTGACTGATCATTACAATGCGCACTAACATTAACGGCCAGACACATTAATTATTTGCATCTACATTTATACAACGGCTAATAATCATTACTATAATGGTTATGTTCTCACTTTTAAGGCTTCTTTATGTTTCCCAGCCTATGCTTATATTGACAACAAAATTAAAAAATAACACATTACAGATTTGAACTTATTGATAACAACATTAAAGATTATTAAAACATAAATTTAAAAGCAGTTTCGTCATTTATTAAACCAAGGTGTATACCATTTTCCCAGAATGTTTTCACACATATGTGACCAATTGTCTGTTTCTGGATTTCTCCCATTTTCACTTAGAACAGCTCCTTCCAATTTTTTACATTACATATCTGATCTCCTGTTCAGAGGCTGTGACATACTGTTTCTTCCAATATGCACTTATAATTATTCATATCTTTCAAAGCGCCCAGCACTTTCAGTATCACAGCATGTATTTCAACTTGTCCTATTCTAAAGATTGACTTATACTAACTAATGCTTGGCTCTGAAGAGTTAAAATAACACCAGGAAATAGCTGAAGAAGTAAACTGGGGCAGTTGTGCGGCTAACAAATGGTTGGGTCACAGGAAGTTCAGAAAAGTATATAGTATATCACATCAGCTGAATCCAGTAAACATAAGCTGAGTTGTTTGGTACTGAATGAGTTAAATAATTAAAGAAAATCTGCAGTGCTCATAATGATACACTTTAAGGAGAATCTGTCACCTTTTTCGCCCATTAAGTGCAAATACCGCATTTAGCAATTGTTCATGCTTTACGTCATCTATCTCTGCCTCATCAGCAAAAGTCTCCTGAGGACAAATAAATTAAATATTACACCAGTTATATAAATTTAATAACAAGCAATCTTATTTATTACAGACGCTGGGGTGTTAACAAAAATGAAATAGGATGGGAGTTGGGGGGGGGGGGGGGGGGTGGGGGGGTGGGAAACATGGTGTCAACTCAGCTAAACCACCCCTGCCTTAGCTAAAGCACCACTGCCTCAGCTAAACCACCCCTGCCTCAGCTAAACAACCACTGCATTAGCAAAACCACCCCTGCCTCAGCTAAACCACCCCTGCCTTAGCAAAACCACCCCTGCCTCAGCTAAACCACCACTGCCACATGGAAACTGCTTGATGCAGAACATTTTTTTTTTACAAAGATAGTTCTACATAAATTTCTAAAAAAAAGCATTGATTAGGAATATTCCAGCAAGATGGAGGATTAACCCACAGGTCAATTTCTGAATCCATAATAATCTGTCACCTGCTAATGTTATTTTTTGATTTTCTGTTGACCATAATTTCCAAACTTAAATAGAGTACCATATTATAAATTTATAAATAAATATCTTGATTTGGAGACCTGAATCACAAATATAGTGATAATGATAAACAGTTGCTAAGGTATATGAAAAGTAATGTCTCGAAATAGAGTAAGCGAATCCCTCATTGAAGTTTCCAAAAGCTTATACTTATACAGAGATTGTAGAAGCGTAGTTAGAATAAATTTGGGAACATGTAAACTATTTAAAGTAACATCTAGAGTAAGACTGGCATGTGTCTTACACCACTCCTGTTTATCACCTACATTGACAGTATAAGCAAAGATGCCATGAAAATAATAGCAACATTAACGAATTAATCTTTGCTGATGATCAGGCCTTGATTGCAGATACAGCCATGAATTAACAATATCTCTCATCCATGAATGAAGAATAAAAATCAAATAATATGAGAATAAACACTGAAATGACAGAAGTAATGTCAGTAAAGAGAAAGAAGCAAAATTTAAATATAGCATTAGAGAACACATATATTAAACAGGTTTCTGAGTTAAACTATCTTGGACAACAGTCAATGAAGATGGTAAACTGGATGAAGAAATCAACATTCAATGCAGTAAAGCAGGCCAAGTATTGGAACAGCTGAGCTAGCCCCACTCTTACAGTATAAAGTAATCTTAATCAGCACACAAGTAACATCTTATACAAAGCATATTCATTCTCACCCTATGCTACCAGTGCCAGACGTGGTCACACACAACAAAACATAAAAGGAAATTAGTAACCATGGAAATGAGGTGTCTGAGAAAGATGAAAGACTGTAGGTGACCAGAAGAGATCAAATCAGCAATGCCTCAATGAGCAATGAGGTCGTAGGAGATAGTCGGCAGAGAACCAATTCTAAATTACAAATGGTTTGCCCACTTGGAGAGAATGCCTTCTGATGATTGATATTATAACCAAAAAGAGGAGAGGGATGTAGAGCAAGAGGTAGACCAAGAACAAGATATCAGAGTAACCCTACAGCGCCACAATGTGTCTATGGTCAAGGCGGTCAGAAGAGCCAGAAGCAGAACCTTAAATCTCTCTTGACACCCGAAGCGATAAAAGAGCACTACTAAAGAGTAAGAAGTAAGAAGAAGAAATATGTTAAGAAGCAGCCAGAGGGCCTGGCCGGCTCAATACACTCAGAGGAAAGGCAAGATGACATAACTAGATTGTGACTGGTACCATCATTACTGGAACTCT
This sequence comes from Candidula unifasciata, assembly GCA_905116865.2. Taxonomy (NCBI): domain Eukaryota; kingdom Metazoa; phylum Mollusca; class Gastropoda; order Stylommatophora; family Geomitridae; genus Candidula; species Candidula unifasciata. The sequence continues at coordinate 95,691 of CAJHNH020002315.1, read as the reverse complement.
GTGCTGGCTGCTGAAGATGAGGACACAGTATGCCTGGGAATGCCCAGAGTGCTGTGACTGTGATGTCAATGTTTGACTCGACTCAAGCAACAACAGCAAATTTTAAAACATCTGAACGACAGTCAAAGTGCTGCACTTGGTGCCGAAGCGAAACAGTATTTGGCTATCCTCCGAATATTTTATTATTTTATATTCTATTTTATTAAGGCGGAAAATATACCCTAACAGGGCCTCAGTCACGTGTCAATTGCGCACTTCCAGGGACTATACCGCCACTGCCGAGATCATTTGGGACCGTAATTTAAAGGAGAGTTTTTTTTAATATACAAATAATTTTAATTTTATAATTTAATTTCAAAAAATGTGACTAAAGTACCTATATATATTTTCACTTTTTATGATGTATAGTGTGTCCTTCTATCTTTCTACGAGTGCCTATCAATACATTGTGTGTTGATTAATTATATACAATGATAAAACCTCACCATGCTTTCGTCGTGTTTGCCCATCTGTGACCGTTGACGCAGAGAAATCATATTCCGTGCCTCCAGCTTGGTTGAGTCAGCTGACAGGAAGTGAGTGAGGTCTGCTTTTTCTTGTCCATATCATTAAGGTCCACGATTTACTGCGAACCGCGGAACTTAACGCCACACTGCGGTTTTCATTTAAATCTCGAATACAAATTACTCAGAATGCAACGAACTCGTTTAATTTTTCTGTATATGATTTTAAAACTAACTCTAAATGCCCGATGCGCTAGCTCAGTTGGTTAAAACCATCTGCGCACCGACTGGGTGACGAACTCCTTGTGGTCGGGGTAGGCAGAAAAGCCATATTTCTCCCAGATTTACTGTGTCTATCGTAGAATCAAGGCCGAAGGGTTACGATATCCATAGTGCCGAGCCAAAGGGTTTACAACATATGGTTTCTGTATATTGGAGAAAAAAAAACTAACTTTAAAAATGGCCAACAACATTCAATGCAATTAAACTGTTTATTTCACAACCCGTGCTATTTCTGACGGATGCAAGAGCGGTGCTTCAGGCATTCCAATTTGGAAAACTACCTGGTATACGAATACTACTCTCCAAACTAGGCAGCCGGTGTAAGGTAACTATGCAATGGATATCATCCCATTGTGGAGTTCCTGGAAATGAAGAAGCTGATAAACTAGCTAAGGAAGTTGCAAATGAAGAACAACCTGAATAATCAAATCTACCAGAAAGCCACCAAAACTGGCACAAGACGATTACCATTTTATGGACAGACCAGAGCAAGTCATTATTCTGCGCCTTAGAACAGGACACAGTCGACTTCTTAGCCACATGTACACACAATTTAAAATCGGCTACTCAGCTATGTGCACATGTGGATTTGCACCTGAGACAACATATCATGTCCTCCGAGACTATCCCAAATACACCATATCAAGGCAAAACTTTTGGCCAAGAGAAACATCGGTGCAAGTCAAACTTTACGGGTCGCTGTGTGAATTACAACAGACAGTGAGACCAGTGATAGAACCACAGCTGGCAGAAGAACAGATGGGATTTAGGAGAAATAGAAGCTGCACAGATGCAATCTTCACACTTGAACAGTTAATAGAAAAGAACATTGAATACAATAAGAACTTATTTGTGGCATTCGTAGACCAGGAGAAGGCATTTGACAGAGTCGACAGACAATTATTATGGAAAATAATGGCAAGATATGGAGTAAGCGAACACCTCATCGAAGTGTGCAAAAGTTTATACAGGGATTGTAGAAGTGTAGTTAGAATAAATCAGGGAACATTTCATCCTTTCACAGTGACATCGGGAGTAAGACAGGGGTGTGTCTTATCACCCCTGCTGTTTATCACCTACATCGACAGTATATGCAAGAATGCCAAGCCCATGAATGAAGATCTTAGTAAGATCAACGAATTACTCTTTGCAGATGACCAGGCCTTGATAGCAGATACAGCCATGAAATTGCAACAACATCTAACATTCATGAATGGAGAATGTAAAACAAATAATATGAGAATCAACACTGAAAAGACAGAAGTAATGTCAATAGGAAAAAAGAAGACAGATCTAAACATAGCAATAGAATACAAAGGCATTAAACAGGCATCTGAGTTTAAATATCTGGGAACTACATTTACCGAAGATGAGAAATTGGATAAAGAAATTGACATTAGATGCAGTAAAGCAAACCAAGTATTGGGACAGCTAGCCCCCCTCTTACAGCATAAGACAATCCCAATCAGCACAAAGAGACATCTTATTCAAAGCATATTTATTCCAACTCTGTGCTACCAGTGCCAGACATGGTCACTCACAACAAACCATAAAAGAAAATTAGTAACCACGGAAATGAGATGTCTGAGAAGGGCTGTAGGAGTGACCATAAGAGATAAGATCAGGAATGAGATCATAAGAGAACAAGTCGGCACAGAACCAATTCTGGATTACATACAAAGACAGCAAGTGAAATGGTTTGCCCACTTAGAGAGAATGCCTTGTGACACCATACCATACAAAGCATACATGGAAAGAGAAGAAGGACGTAGAGCACGGGGTAGACCAAGAACAAGATGGAAGGATAACATCAGAGAAACTCTACAACAGCACGATGTGCCTATGGTCGAGGCAGCCAGAAGAGCTAGAAACAGAACCTTATATCTCCCTCGACACCCACAGCGGTAAAAGAGGAAGTGAAGAAGAAGAAGAAGAAGTGAAGTTCATACTAGAGACAACATTGTAGATATAGATAATCTATTTCAAGCGAATGAGAGAAGAAGAGGAATAAAACTGCTGTGAACATTGACCGATACAGAGAGATACTTTGGACAGAATAAATTCTATGGGGCAAATAGGCGCTGATCAACTATCGCCCGGATGACGCTGGGCGGCCTGCAATAGCGTGTTGATCCGCCACAGCCTGTATGCTTCAATTAGTGCGTGGAGCTAGGACAAAATACCAACCGCAGCTGTAAAAACCAATGCAACAGGCAGTAAAAAGAAACATGTTTTCGAGCTTTGACTCGGCTCTTGTAATGTGGGACCACGTGTCCTGAATTTTCCACTGTCCTGGACAACATCAGTGATTTAAGAAAACGGCTATCATTGATGAGGAACTCAATAAACTTGACATAGACATTGCTGGCCTGCGGGAAACACGTTTGCCAGAGGATGGGTCTATTAGAGAGAATAATTATACATTCTTCTGGAAAGGTTAAGGCCAGGAAGAAATCAGGAAGTATGGAGTAGGATTTGCAGTAAAGAATTCACTGTTGGGATCAACTAAGAGTCCAACTGGAGGATATGACAGAATATTATCTCTATGATTGTCTACCTCAAGCTGTTTTTATCACCCTTGTTACTGCATATGCGACCACTCTAATGTCAACGGATGATGTCATTACCCTGTACGCCAGCATATCCAGGTGTGTAGATTGAGGTAAGTAAGGTTAAGTGCAATTTTCGAATGCTTTCTACCCATCCAAGGCGCATACAGCCTGAAGCTACTTTGTGAAGCATGTTCATGGTGTCTGATACAACTACTGCAGGTGTGACTGTTTGCACTGCTGCCCATGCTAGTGCTCTAGAAGTGCTCATGGTCATGCTTGACGTAGTTGCCTGGTAAGGGCCGATGTCCCCTCGTATTGTTTTCCTCATCCCTTGTGCTGTATATGCCCACGCTGACCTTGATCTGCTCTTAACAGACCCATCTGTGTAGATAATGATGTTTTCTGGGTGTGAATGCTGATCCATCAGTGCCCTTACCTCTGTGTCTACGGCCGCAAAAATCTTATCACTGCACACAGTACCCCTCCCCCTCCCAGTGTGAGGACAACCTTAGAGATGCCATGCCATGCTGTATTCGTCCTTTTCTTTCCGTGACTGATCTGGTCTAGGTCAAATGCCTACTAGATTAAATCTTCAGCCTTGGCCATCCAGGAGCGGCCTCTTCTTAGATCCATTCCTTTTGTGTCGTGTGTAGCTCTGTTCTGTGGGTGGTTAACGTCTGCCGATACCCTCATGTACGCCATGACCTGTGCAACTTTGTATCTGTTAGCAATCGTTGGCAAGCTCCGGACATATTGCATGGCGTGACAGAAGGTGTCTATTGTGCAGCCGAGTATGAGTCTCCTGGTCTCATTTGTTGTACTCGCTCCAGTCTTTCTAACTGGGTTCTGCTGACAGTCTATGGACACTTTCTTAGAATAAGGCCAGTATAGAGCCACCTTCTCTGTCGTTTAAATATTGAAACTAGTGGCTACCCAGACATTTCTTCTATTTCTTAACTCATTTGGAATTAATCCCATTTTATGTTGATCAGTTTCCCCAAGCATTTGTTTTTGGAATAATTAACTTTCGTTCCATATCTTTAGAGGTTCCAAAATTTCTAATGACACATGTTAAAACTGACATCACATGAGAATTGGAAATGCGTAACTTGATTCTAAAACTGTATAATTTAGAGTTCCATATCTTATTCTAGGCTTAAAACTGTCGATTCTACAACGAAATATGTCAGACAATAAAATATCCTCACTGTCCCTATTTGGTAATTTCGCAATGGGAAAACATAGTTTTGAATATTCTCGTTTTGATTTCTATTTGAGTTCTGCCATTAACTGTTTTTATGTATCTATATAATGAGTTAAGTTGAGATGAGTCAAGAATTGACATCACAGCACTTGGGGCATTCCCATGCGTACTCCGTCCTCATCTTCAGCAGCCAACGCAGAGCTCCAATATTGATGGTACCAGTCACAATCTGGCTATATGTTCGTCTTGCCTTTCCTCTGAGTGTAGTGAACCGGCCAGACCCTCTGGTTACACCCAGGTGCCTCATTCTCTCCAGGCTATAATAATCTTTCTCTACTGATTCCGTTGTTTGTTCCCAAAGGGCCTTAACCACATCTGCCTTGTCATGTATCAATTCACCACCGAGTGGTAGAGATCCAGCCAATCTCTCTGCCTTTTCATTACCCACTACGACGGCATAACATGGAGAAAAGATCCAAAGTATGCTCACTACATGTGACCTTCCCAGTGAAGCTTGCCATTCTGCTTGAAGCATCCCTGTCTTTATATATAATATGTCTACCATCTGTGTGTATGGAAGAAATTCGACTATTGGGTAAACAAAAACAAAACAAAACAGTTGCTAATCCGTTACACAAAGCTGCAACAGATTCGCAGCATTTGTTTGCTGTTTATTATTAGACAATTAGCTAAGTCCAATAGTTTGCCATATAGCTCTAAACGGGTTTCCACCTATACTGACGTCGCGATAAAGACAAAGCCGTCTGCTGCCAAATCGCCCGCAGTGTCGTCGAACAATGGTACAGTTTATTCAACGGATCAACATCATGGCACACGGGTGGAACGTCAAGGCTGAAACACGACTGGCTCCAGATGACGGGCCATGCTGCTGACGTCACCAGGTCGGGCTAACGATGCGCTAACACAGCGGTTTACAAAGAAGAAATAAACTATTTTCGACAGTGGCAAGGGAAGACAACCTAAATTTTAGCTTTTAAGTACCTACAAGACTTTAATTAATAATTTCACAATTTTTAGCCGACTTCTCTTGATTATTGTTGCAGCACCCCTGGTATACGCTTACTGCGCCAGGTTTTAGAACCACTGCTTTAACGCATCGTTAGCCCGACCTGGTGACGTCAGCAGCACGGCCTGTCAGCTGGATCCGGTCGTGGCTAAACAATATTATGGAATAGTAAACAATTTTCAAAACACCTAAGGCACTTCGGGGGAAGGGGGGGGGATGCGTATCCCTGCCTCACAAAAAAAAAACACACACACACACACACCACACACACACACACACACACACACACACACACACACACACACCTCACAGAAAAGGAGAAGAAAACCTATTTAACAATTTGCCATAAATAAACTGCTAGGAAGCCATGATGGTTGCAAAACTATTCATTATATAATAAAATGGAATAAAGCGACACTTTGATCTTCACTTTATCAACAGTACAATTTTTCACTTGCATTCGACCGTGTAGATTTAACATGCAGATATGGACAAATGTTACATTTGCGGCGCATTCATAGGTGACTCCACACTTCATAGGGTTCCATTAGCACAAGGATAATCTGCATTTTAGAGTGGACAACATTCGACCAAGGTTATCTAATGCATGGATGCAAAGTTACGTAAACACTGAAATAATCAGAATTTGTGAAATACACTTTAAATGTATGCAGCATTATGTATTCAAGTTCCCCTAATGGGCTGGGGTCCCATTTATTTCTGGTGGGGGGGGGGGGGGTGGATCCACTGACCCAACAACAAGCAGATTGCAAAAGGCAACTAGTCAGAGGTTTTGTTCTTCGAAATCGGAGTACTTCTGTCTGAGAGCGAAGAATCAGAGGTTAGATATAAATAAGCTAGGTTCTGAATAACGGATGTGCACGCAAAACCCAAGTTATAAAAGGAGAATAAAGTCCAGAAACGGCGAACAACCGGAAATTTTTGTGGGAGTTTACAGAAGCAGTGTTAAAGGTAACGGCACAGCACGCTTTTTACACTATGGGCGCTTTGGGCATATGATGCTATACTAATATGTTATATAGACGTATCAGCAGTCCATGGTTGACATAACACCTGCCGCCTTTACTTGCCTGGATATTACCTGGTGCCTATTTTAAGCGGGTAGACTTGGGAGCTAAACAATGCACGGTGGAACTCTCATACTTTATCGAAATTACTGCAAGGCGATTTGCTATGCAAGGTACAAGTGAGCAAATATAACAAAACAAGCAACACGGGTATAAACTACACAGATGACGTTAAATTAGGTGCAGTATTTTGTAAACACACGTAACCCGATTCATCTGTTGACAAGGCATTTGAAAGATCTGGATCAGTACAATAAAAATCCGATTGGAGAACACTGAAAAAGACTATTGCAGGGAAACTAAATCGAAGACCAAGCTCTTTCACGGTAAATAAGTTAATTATTAGAGAATCGGGCTCTCCTGTCAAATCCGGACGAAGACTAAAAAGCCCTGGACGACTTAGTCAGTTCTCTCCCGTGGCCGCACTCCAAACAGTGATCGGAAAACAAACGAAACAAACGACACATTTAGCTATCATCCTGGTAGCGTGTAGGGCTGCGTACAGTTGCGTGAGGCATCTTGAAGGAATGCGTGGTCATCATATGGATGCTTGCAGGGTTGCGTACGGTTGCGTGAGGCATCGTGAATGGGTGTGTAGTCATCATGCGGTTGTTGGGTTAGTGTTAGGGGTAGGGTTAGGGGTAGGGTTAGGGGTAGGGTTAGGGTTAGATGTGAAAATTTTGACGTAGGATTTCGAAATACTGGCCGACAATCTGATGTTTGTTTGAGTGGCGCCACTGAAACTCTGCCAAATATGACGCCAATAGCGTGCGGCTGGTGCTCCCAATCGTTGGCGAATTGTGCGTTTGACCAGCATCCAGAGGCCCTCGATTGTTTGTGTATGTGTATGGGACTGTGCGCGATTATAGGGAACTCCGGCGTCAAAATTGTCAAATCTAACGCTAAACCTAACCCTACCGCTAACCCTAATCCTAATCCTACTCCCTAACCCTAACCCCTAACCACGCAAATTTATCGATCATTAAAGCATACAAATCGGCAAACACCAACAAACAAAATACACGCAAAAAAACACCCAGAATTGTCCTGCAGCGTCGAAAAACAACCCAGATCTGGGGGAAACAACCAAGCATTGGCAGCCCTGATGTCGACGTGACTGTCTTCTTTGTTTCGTTGTCGCTTTTCCGATCACTGTTTGGAGTGCGGACACGGGAGAAAACTCTGACTAAGTCGTCCAAGGCTGTTTATTCTTCGTCCGGATTTGACAGGAGTACCGAGAATCGCTGTGTTCTAATTAAAAGCCGTCCCAATATGGGACGCAATTTTTAGTTATTTTAAAGCCACCCCCCCCCCCCCCACCAAGGCTGATGCCGGGGGTCCTAATATAACCCAACCTATGGGATCTGTTCCCAGGGTGATCCTCAACCGAATGGTGGCACTTTTTTTTTCCACCAGGTGTTTATCGCTCGTTTGTGTTCAGCATTCTTGATGACGTGTAAACGGTCGTTATGGTTCTGTATAATATGGTTATAATGTTTTATATTTTTGTTGTTGTTGTTGTTGTTGTTGTTCTTCTTCTTCTTCTTCTTCTTCTTCTTCTTCTTCTTCTTCTTCTTCTTCTTCTTCTTCTTCTTCTTCTTCTTCTTCTTCTTCTCTTCTTCTTTCTTCTTCTTCTTCTTTCTTCTTCTTCTTCTTGATCGTCATCATTATATTCCCTTCTGGAGCCGACATCGGAGATCACAATTTCCGCCATCTTCTTTGGTATTTGACAACTACTAGTTTTCAACGAGACCCAAAGAGTCACAGCAATATTCTCAGCGCTGAGACTTGGAAAGCTGATATGGCTCGGTCTGACTTGGAGGATAGAGGATGGTAGAGTCACCATGACAAACTCTACGCTGAATTATAGATTGGTAGAAGGTGCCAAGGTCGGTCTCTACTGCCACATAAAGATGTGTAGAAGCGGGACATGAATGATACAGGCATTGATGTAGAATCGTGGTAACGTAATCTCCCTAGTTGCTTTGCATGGAGTGGGAAAATCCTAAAGGAAAAAATAGTAATAATATAGGAGAAAATGACAGTAGACAGGCTAGGAGGAGAGTGTCACAGAAGAAGGAAATTAAATGATCAAACTTTTACCAGGGGAGGTCAATAAGTAAGTCACAAAAGGTTACGAGATGACAGGAAAATGTAGCTTGTGGTTTTTAAAGGTATCATTAGGTGACAGCAAAATCGAACTTTATGTCTCCGTTCGTTAGGTGGCGCTAGGTGTTGCATGCGCATTCGCAGCACAGAAGCAAAATGGCGACTTTACCTACAGAGTGTACCCTCCAAGAACAACGTGCTGTTGTGCGCTTTTTTTTAGGAAGGTGGGGGGGGGGGGGGGGGGGTAAAAAGGCTGCTTGCAATTGTCATTCATAAAGAAGTGCTTCCTGTTTGTACTGACAAATGTTTATTCCGAAAAGCGGTGCTTAACTGGAAAAAAAAAAATTCTCAAGGACTCTTTACGATTCCTGAAAAAGTCCGATTTGGTGGTCCTATTGAAATTGCAACAGACGAGTAACGGTTGACTCTGTAGCAGCTACAATAGGGTGCTTACTTGGATTTCACATTTTCGGTCCACTGAAAAACCCACCTTTAGCGGGAGACATTTCGCGAATAACGCAGAAGTTGAATATGAAGTAAAAATTTTGTTTAGAAAACAGAGCACTATGCAGCAGGTTTAGGAGGACTGATGAAACGATAGAACAAGTACATCAATTTTGGTGGAAATTATGATGAAAAATAAAGGGACAGTGTATGTATAAAAATAAACGGGTTTCAAGCTGCAGTTGTCTTAATTTTTTTTTAAATAACCATTTGTGACTTACTTATTTACTTCCCCTTGTAGTTAGCAGACTGAGTAAAACGGAAGGAATGAAGGAAGGAAATATTTCACTGTTGAAAGCGACAGTGGCAATGAGAGAAACGTTCGTATGCTTCATCTAAGTATCTTCTCTTCTTATTCTTAGCTTTCACCGGCTGTAAACTCTATCAGCAAGTTCTGGATGTTCGTCCACCTCTGGACTTTGTCTTGATCCAGAACTATAGTTCTGCACATCCGTTTTACATACCTAGCTTATTTGTATGTAGATTGTTGGTGTCTTGCCTCTCAGGCAGATGCACTCCTGCTTTGAAGGATAGGCCCTTAATTAGTCACCTTCTACAACATACTTGTTGGTGGGGGAGGTTGATCTATTCTTTGATCTCCAAAAGCACAGATCCAACACGGGGACCATGAAGGTATATAGCCATAATTGTAAATCAAGTTAGAGAACTGTTATGTCAAGCTTACAGATAAGTAATCCCCTATCTACAATAATGTTTTGTCGTGATTTCAATCCCTAATCTTTGACTGTCTCTTTTTCTATGCTATCTTAACATCATTGATGCTGGAGGTTGATAATTGAATTTACAGTCGCTATCACAGCACTCTGGACATTCCCATAAGTGTTTCGTCCACATCTTCAGCAGCAAGTGCAGAGTTCCAATTCCGATAGCACCAGTAACAGCAGAAACAGTCTGATTGTCTATCTGTCTCGCCTCTACATTGAGTGTTGAGCGCCGACAAGATTTCCTGGTCTCCTTACAGCACCAGTCTTCCAAGACCGTGATGATCTATTTCGCATTGTTCACTCGCTTCCAAAGGACCCTTCAACATCTAGCGTGTCATGCATCAGTTCATCACCAGTAGTACGGAATTCAAGCTATTTCGTAACCGTCTGGTAACCCAGTACAGCTGTGTGTTACAGTTGAAAGAAGTTTCTAAGATTTGTACCTGTTTGGCTCTCATCCAGGAGCCGCGTTAGCGAAGTCGATAGAAGACTCGCTTTAAAATCCAACTGGACTCTCTGCAGCCCACGGCGGTTCTCGGGGTTCACCCAGCCTCTAGTAAATGGGTACCAGAGTTAACACTCTGGCTACAGAGTTGCGTGCGGACGGCGACACAGGCGGACATTTTCTTGTCCGTACTGGTGGCAGAGCACTTGTGGTTTAAAACCGCGTAAAATGACGCTGGTTCACATCTTCCGACTTTTTCCTTTTTTTTTTTTTTTTTACCTTTGACTCTTATCCGAGATGATGTTAATCCTATAGACTCCAATCCTTCTCCTTCTTTTTCTGTGTTCATCCAAAGATGTAATTGCGTTGTGCCCGTATACAGCATGGCTGCGATATTGGCACCTTGCGGCCGACACATCCGACTTCTACAAGCATTTGTTGACCGGATTAGCCTTCCCGGAAACTGCAATTCCAGAAAAGCAAAAAGGAGGCGGTGGAAAAGTGTTGAGGGAAGAGTAAAGAAAACAAAATTAAAAAAAAACAACGGAGTTGCTCTAGCTTACCTACAAGGTGACACGTTTGTGAGTATACCCTATGTCAAAATGACATTCACAGTTTAAATATCTGCCGTGTGCATGCATAGACAATTAACTCCACAAGTCCTGTAGAGACAGAGGTTGTGTAAACAGGTAGTCACTCTACCTGTCAGCATATGCCAGGGTGTCATTGTGAATGGCAGTGTGGGATTGGTTCTAATTAAGCGGCTGGCTCTTTACCAGTGCTTCTCCGTCTGTCTTTCTTTATCACCACATTCATTATAAGTTTGAGTTCCTACTTACAGTTTCTCTCGAGTTCCCACTTTTGGTCTCTTTGTCTATCTATCTCGCGGTATCTCTCTATCTCTCTCTTATATATATATATATATATATATATATATATATATATATATATATATATATATATATATAGAAGAAGAAGAAGAAGAAGAAGAAGAAGAAGAAGAAGAAGAAGAAGAAGAAGAAGAAGATTTGATGATGATGATGAAAATAATAATAATAATAATAATATTTCGACGTTTGTATTTTGCCTCGACAATTAGGGAACCGACGTGGATTAGCGTCTAGACGCTCGCCTGGCGATCGGAAAGTCGTGGGTCGGGTCCTGACTGAGCCGGACTTTGTTTTTCTTCAAAAAATGACCTCGTCCCCATTCTTAAATGAGTACTATTGCCAGGCTCTCTAGCGTAGTTGGCTAAACAGGATTGCGCGGTGACGAGGTGATAAACTCCTTGTGGTCCGGGTTCACTTCCGGGTGTAGACAGAAAAGCCACATTTCTCCCAGATTTACGGTATTTACAATGGAATCAAGGCCGAAAGGTTGCGATATCCATAATACCGGGCCTAAGGGTTAACAACTCAAGGCTTCTGGATACTAAAACAAGCAAACAACAAATGAGTATTATTTAAAGTCATGGAAATTAAAGGTGGCCGGTGTAATGCTAACCGCATCACCAACCAAGAGCCGATTTGTCTATAAAATATAGGTCTAGCCCTGTATACCCAATGTGCCTTGCCGCGTGGAAAAGTCCTGTACTTGTGTGTTTCCGGTGTTGAACCTCTTAAGGCTCTCATGCAATGTGCTGTTTTGGAGAGGTAGGAAGTCGGAGTACATCTGCCTGTGAGGCAGGGAACGGCAAAAGCTAGTAAAACGGTTGTACACGCAAAACTCAGGTCCGGGTAAAAGCCAAAAGTCCAAGCGGACGATTAACCGGGACCTTCCGCCGGAATTCACAGCCGGTGAACGAAGAAGAAAAAGAAGGAGAGGAAAGACGAAACCATGATTGGCCGACTGTCTACTACCGTCGGACCTGTGAAAGAAGAGGTCGGCAGTACACATGACAAGGGATGACTCACATCTCTTAGGTTGATCCTGTTTTGGTCGACTCGCTAAGTTATCAACAGAGCGTTCTTTATTTCTTTCTTTCTTTCTTTCTTTCTTTCTTTCTTTCTTTCTTTCTTTCTTTCTTTCTTTCTTTCTTTCTTTCTTTCTTTCTTTCTTTCTTTCTTTCTTTCTTTCTTTCTTTCTTTCTTTCTTTCTTTTTCTCTTTCTTTCTTTCTTTTCTTTTTTAGTTTTTGTTTCTTTTGTTTCTTTCTTTCCTTCCTTCTTTCTTTTTTCTTTCTTTCCTTTTTTTTGTTTGTTTTTTTCCATTTTCTTTGTTTCTTTCTTCTTCCTCTTCTTCTACTTCTTCTTCTTCTTCTTCTTCTTCTTCTTCTTCTTCTTCTTCTTCTTCTTCTTCTTCTTCTTCTTCTTCTTCTTCTTCTTCTTCTGCATTCGCCTTCAAAGGGGTGGCTGGTATGCTATATTGTGGTTTACGGCTAGACTGCGATATCTGCGCATTTCGGCCCAAAACACCAAATTTCAGCAAATCTTCAAAAAGGAGTAGCCCGGAAACCATAAGTGGATGTTTTTTGAATGTTTCCTAGTTCGCCTGACAAAGGATGGGTGACTCATATTCTTTGTTGGATTCTGTTTCTATCAGCTCTCCCAGTCATCAACACATCGTGTTTGTTAGAGCATGACCGGTATTCATAAAACAGCCATTCTGGGTTCACTAATAATGAACTGGAGGAATTCCTAACGGGAACATTGTGAATGACCCGCTGGTAACCTCGGCCTGTCGGGTAGGGTAGCTGTTCGCGTTAGTTTGGTTGGTAAACAGAATACAAATGCCACCATCTGTGAATTAAAAGTAGAAGGTGTTTTGACATGTGTAGTGTGTCCGTGTTCTTGCGTGATTCAGTATAGTACGCTGTAGGGAATTCAGAATACATTTTGCAACGTCATTATCAGCTGAGCGGAGTGCATTCTTGTTGTGTAATTCAAACCAGACAACAGAAAGGTAATATTATATGATAAGTTAACGGTATTTTCCCATGTATCTCTTAGGGTTTGCTTGCCTAATTGATAAAGCGTGACCCAGAAGTTAGTGGGCGCGTTTCATAATTATCAGCATGTTGTTCGTCCATTACGAGCCATGAAGAAAACTTTCATCCACAATTTTAATGATCAATGATTATGAGTACGAAGTTTGTCATCTTTCGGTACTGATTCGACTACAGGTCTTCGTAGAATCTTTTTATGGTCTCGTCTGTATTAGTCATTGTTGGGGCATATGCACTTACGATTGTGGCATTACTTTTCCCTTGAAATAATGGTACTGACATCACCATGAGCCGATCACTTTTACCTTTCGGGGGTTTAGTCAGTTTACCGACGAATGTGGTCTTTACTGCAAAACCCACTTCAGCTTCTTTGCGTTCTTCGGGACTTCTAACACTCCAGTAGAATGCGTAACCTGCCCACACTACGGCCTACTCTATTTATCTATATAAAAGCCCCTCTCTCTAGCGTTGTTGGCTAAACCGGACTGCGCGGTGGCCGAGTGACGAACTTCTTGTGGTCCGGGTTCACTCCCGGGGGTAGGCAGAAAAGCCAAATTGTCTCCCAGATTTACGGTATCTATCATGGAATCAAGGCCAAAGGGTTGCGATTTCCATAGTACCGAGCCAAAAGGTTAACAACTCATGGTTTCTGGGTATAAAAAAAAATCTATATAAATACAAAAGGGCGTGCCTGCACCAACCTGGCAGAGTTCGCCCTCACCAGTAAGTCTAGTCTTGCCTAGGGCTGCAATGTCGATGTTGTATCTACCAAGTTCTTTCCCAATCAGGGCTGTTCGTCTTTCAGGTGCAGATGCATGTTCTCTATCTAGGAGAGTTCGCACGTTCCACGAGCCTTTAGTTTTCATTTTAGTCGATCATAGAAGAGGGGTTCCCTCCAGCCGCGGTATGCTAGTCGGGACATGGTGGAGCAGATACATTTTAGGGCACTTTTTCTAGCCCCTTCCTCGTGCCATAGAAGTGAGCAGTGCTTTCCTAAAGAGGGCTGCTCAGTCGCTCAGGGGGCGGTCGAAGTCCACTGCTGCAGGTGCAGGTCTGCGGCTACGGCTGCCAACGTAACCCACGTCTGCCTCTTCGTCGCTCGCTCATCTCCACAGGGCTTGAAAGTGATTGATGATGATGATGATAGCTGGATGAAAGTGACCTGGCAAGGACATCGACTTAAGTGAGGAAGAGTTGCGCAATTCGTTGACCCCACTCTCGCGCCTGTGTTCATCTTGATCCAGTGGCAGGACAATGCCGAGAGGATTGGAAATGCACCTAGGTGCAGTGGATGACCAAGGCGTCTTAAGTGCCCTGCCTTGCTCAAAACTCTCCACAGAGCCTGCTGGTAATCCCCTTCTTGTCCGTTGAACCAATAAGAGGTTTCATTCGCACAATCCGCTGAGTCCAGTCTTTGCATGCAGGGTAAGCATTTCCAATTACCGTGTGGTTTAGACCTAGGTGCAGTCGGCTGTGTGACTAAGTCGATGCGAACGCTTCGTAATGCCGGGATGCCGGGTTCGATCCCAGCTGCGGGCCATGCGCCTTGCGTTGGTTTCGACAGTGGTGTTAAGAAAAGCTGACCGTCCAGAAAGAAATGGCAAACTACTGGATGTAATTTACCTAGAAAAACCACACAACAGCCAGGGGCTGTTGGGGTTGGTTCTGCAACGTCCTGTAAAGAATACGCAACTAACCTTAGAACTAGGTCGGCTTCCCTGTCCTGGTTTAGCCAGCCCGTTAAAGCTGTCGCCCGAGGGTGGGGCGCTGTCGCCCGGGGGTGGGGTGCTGTCGCCCGGGGGTGGGGGCGCTGTCGCCCGGGGGTGGGGTGCTGTCGCATGCTGACAGCTGCTGGGAGCCACCAGAGAGAGCTGAATGCCAGATCTAGCCCTGTTGTTCGTCCGTCACGAGTGATGAAGACCAATTTCATCCAAAGTAGCAATGATTAGTGATCATGAGTACGAAGAAGAGTTGCAGGAGTTTCAAGGAAAGACAGAATGCGAAATCATGAAATCAGACGAATGCTAGGAATAAAGTCAGTCTTCAAGGTCATCAAAGAACAACAGATGAAGGGATCTGGACACCTAACAAGAATGCCCTGCTACAATCTGCCACAAACTTATCATCCTCGGTAAACGACCCTAAGAAGGACGTGACGATCACTTTGCCATAGGTACTACTATACTGGTATCTGACACCCACATCCCCCCCCCCCGCGTTTCATAATTCTCAGCATACTACCTATTGAGACTGTTGTTCTGGCCAGTATTTAACTTTTTTTTTTTTCAAGGGAAGTTTGTAGGGAAGATG
>CAJHNH020002315.1:7500-75000 GCA_905116865.2 Candidula unifasciata | reverse complement strand
GGCGTCCGATCCAGAAAAGATTTACCAGGGCTGCAACTCGGCGCAGCTGCACGAATTTTACATTGACCGCACCACCAATCTGGCGATGCTCAAAGGGTGGAAGCTAGAGACTGAAGCTGACGAGACCGCAATTGCCGGCGCCCAGTGCTGGGACAGCTATACGTGGCCTTTACTCACCACCAACGACGGTGGTGAAGAAGAAACTGGTCCTTCTAGTGCCAAGCAGCAGCGAAAACTACTGCCGGAACTGTCACTGTCTGATCATCTGACAAACACCAAGCCGGCGCAGACCGTAGAGCTTCTGCTCAACCTCCTGAGAAAGCATCCCGACTGCCGAACTATAACATCACTGTTAGGCAAGTACGCGGAGAGGAGCAAGATGTGGGATACTATCTGTCAGATAGGGCAGAATAGTGGTGGCAGACATACCTTAGAGGTTGCCCTGTCCATACTAGACCAGGAGATGGAGGATCAGACTCCCGCTGACATCATCGCCAAGCTGCCTGACAGGTTGGATGGTTACATGACCCCGTGGCACAGCCTGGCCTTTTACAACGCGTACATGGAACAGCAGGATAAAAACGCCCGTTACCTGTACTGCGTAATGAACACTCTGCTTAACGGGTTCGGTCGCAAAAAGTTTGGAGTTTACTGGCACGGTGAAGGTAACAGCGGTAAAACCATGTTCACCAACAGCTCGTTTCAGTGCGTCAGGCAGATCGTTGGCAAGATAACTAAAGACAATTTTCCGTTTCAGGAGTGCTGCCACAAGAAGATCATCATTGGCGAGGAAATCGCCATTCATGCCAGCAACATGGACCAGTACAAGGATCTTATGAGCGGAGCTAAAGTCAGCTGCGAGCGAAAGGGTACTACTCCGGTAGAGTGCCGACCGTCCATCGTTCTGTTAAACAGTAACATGAAACCCGGGGCAAACCTGGATCATGCTGCCGCCCGTGTGATTTCGCTGCGCCTGCACACCGTGGAGGACCTGAAGGCCGTGCCCGTTCTTAAAGACTGCTACAACTACATACATCCCAAGATGTGGCTTATTGGCAGCAACATCAGTTCTGATGAGAGGGATGCAGTCATCACCGGTGCCAAGAACTTTGAATTCGAGAAAGGCCCAGTTATTCCCAAGAGAGCTACTATGCGACCATTCGTCTACACCGGTGATTGGAATGATATACCTGATGGGGCACGATTCAGCAGTGACGATGACGACGAAGGCAGTAGTGATAATACATTACCACCGAGGACACCGTCACCAGGGCCATCCACTGCCGCCGCCGTTGACGAGTTTGCGTACCAGAATAAGTACGGCCCCTCCGCTGAAGAGATGGGACTTGCCCGCCGTCAGAGGCCGCCAGATGCAGAGATCCAGTTTGTCAACGCTGATACCAGGCTACTGGAGAAGACTGAGGCCACTAAAGCAAAGGTGTATAGCATTTTTCGTGCGTGTGTTAATAGAGAGTATAGGATGGCGAACTCGTGTTATGCGTCGTGTGTTGTATACACGAACCAAAGCATTCAATTTGCGGTCTGGATATACCCCGCCTAGCCTTTTGCTTACTGCAATTCTGTTTTAATCAATTCCTTCGCCCACAGAAATCTGTCTGTCTGTCTGTCTGTCTGTCTGTCTGTCTGTCTGTCTGTCTGTCTGTCTGTCTGTCTGTCTGTCTGTCTGTCTGTCTGTCTGTCTGTCTGTCTGTCTGTCTGTCTGTCTGTCTGTCTGTCTGTCTGTCTGTCTGTCTGTCTGTCTGTCTGTCTGTCTGTCTGTCTGTCTGTCTGTCTGTATGTATGTATGTATGTATGTATGTATGTATGTATGTATGTATGTATGTATGTATGTATGTATGTATGTATGTATGTATGTATGTATGTATGTACGTACGTACGTACGTACGTACGGGCTTTGGGCGGGCGGGCGGGCGGGCGGGCGGGCGGGCGGGCGGGCGTGTGGATGTGGAGAGAGAGATAGAGATAGAGATAGAGATAGAGATAGAGAGAGAGAGAGAGAGAGAGAGAGAGAGAGAGAGAGAGAGAGAGAGAGGGAGGGAGGGAGAGAGTTGTCTGTCCTAACTTGAGTAAACAAAAGATTTGAAAAGACTAAAACAATAAACAATTATATAAACTGTTATACGTCTTCTGCTTTTCGTTTTTTTTAATCAATGTTGTTTGGTAACAGTGGGCGGGTAATTACTACAGGTGAGATACAGGGGTAGACAGAAAGAACTACAAGAGACCTACTGGTACCATCGGTGTCCTGAGAGCTGTAATGTCGATTCCTAATTCAACATATCGCAAAGAACCAGGAATCCGAAGACAACTTATCCGTGACAACAGCACTAGCAGAAGAATAAGAAGAATAAGAAGAAAAAGAAGAAGAAGAAGAAAAAGAAGTGATGTCTAACCTTACAGCAGGAATACAGAGAGCAATGTATAAACAATCTTTTCAACAAAACCAACAAGATTTTTTAATTCCGAAGGATACGCCTCTGACAGCTAGGAAAAAAAAATTAGCCAGCTTGAAAAATAAATATATCACCCAAATAATTGACCCTGTGAACTTCATGATTAACACCTGTGCTAGGGAGACCAGAGACTGGCGGAGAGTGGCGAAGGGTGGCGAGGCGGGGAGTGGCGAAGACTGGCGAAGGGTGGCGAGGGGACTGGCGAAGACTGGTGAAGGGTGGCGAAGGGATTAGTAAAAATGGGTACATGTATAACTACTCATATATAGTAACTTAGCATCGCACGCCACCAAGAGCACAGAAAAAAGACTCCTGCAGTGTTAATGCGCTCAAAGGAGACAAACCAAAATATTGTTCCGACATGCGACGAAGTCGTCTACCGGCGTGCCAATGCGAGACTCGGTCGAAGATGCTATACATTGCACAGAGGAATCGTAGTTATATTTAGACATTTTCGGGGAAGTGATAAAGCGGAGGCGACCTCAGCCCCCTCCGTCGTCCTTTTTATTTGCATATGTCTCATTTGGTGTTTATTTCCAGTAGATGTGTTTTATTATGTTGAATAGCAGAAGGTTTAGAGGTTTGTTTGCTAAGTCAAGTCTGAGTCCGAAGAAGCTCAGCACAGTGCACAGGCTCTGTAGCCCCGGCGAGGATCCTGAAATACTTTGGGTAGATTTTTGACTCAAAATTTTATACCCTAACAGAGCCTCAGTCACGTGTTAATTGCTCACTTCCGTGGACTACAACGCCACCACCAAATTGCGAACTTCTGGAGACTTACGATCACGCGGTGTGGATTGGGGCTAAACTAGATGGCTAGGACTCACGAGCAAAAAAAGCAAAAAAAAAAAAAAAGGAAGGAGATTCGGTAGTTGCTGCTCGTGAGTCTCAGCCATCTAGTTTAGCCCCAATCCACGTCGCGTGAGCGGCGTTAAGGATACTCTCGGCGGTGGTGGAAGTTGCCGGAAGTGCACAATTGACACGTGATTGAGACCCTGTTAGGATATATTTTCCGCCTCGATAATTTAGGACCGTTATTCGGAGGATAGCCAAAGGCAGAAAGTCAGACCCTTTTCAAATAACATCTGGTTTAAAGCTAGGTGAGGTTCTATCTCCACTTCTTTTCAACCTGGCTATTGAGAAAATTATAAGGACATTGAAACAAGAGTGTACAAGAATACTTGGTTACGCAGATGGCATTGATGATATCGTTGGAGAAAATAAACTAGAGACTGTAACAACACTGACTTTCTTAAAAGAATCAGCTCAGAAAATGGGACTAGTTATCAATCAAGATAAGACAGAATAAGTGATAATAACTAGATAGCGAAAGGATATAAACTCCAGCCACATTCTTCTTCTTCTTCTCTTCCACCGTGTACCTGAGCGAAGTGTCGGGGGGAGATGTAATGTTCGTTGATGAGCTCTGTCAAGAGCACTATTAAGACTGATGTTCATTTCTGTAAGGCTGATCTTAATGCCATCACTTCATATTTTCCGAGGTCTTCCACTCTCTCTATACCCGTTGTAACGTTTTAGTGTGGCTCGCTGTGGCAGATAGTACCGGGACATACTTGTTAGGTGTCCAAACTACTTCATGTGTTGTTCTTTGATGACCTATAAGACTGGCTTTATTCCTAGCATTCGTCTGATTTCGTGATTTTTATATTCTGTCTTTCCTTGAAACTCCTGCAGCTCTTCTTAGGCAGCCACATACAAGTTGATAAAATGAAAATCAAATGAACGAAAATATATACGTACTTAGGTGCAAACTTCAACTGCTCCAACATGCTGAGAGAAGAAATACAATCTAGAATACAATCTGGAAAAAAGTATACTATGCCCTTCAACATCTGATAAAGTCAAAAGTGTCTGTCTTGCAACACCAAGATCAAAATATATAAAACGTTGATAAGACCAGGCGTTTTATATGGCTCTGAAACTTGGAGCACTTAAAGAAATGAAACCTTTTTACATGTTTTAAAAAACAGTCTTATGACGAATCTTTGACCCATCAAAGATAAAAACAGCAGGGAATGGAGAGTGAGAAGCAACAACAAAATTCATAATATGTTTAAATCACCATTGATCACTGGCATCATGAGAGCTAATAGACTGAAATGGTTGGAGCATATTGAGAGAATGTCAGATGAAGTGTCAGATGACGAAGAAGTGCAAACTGTATACACAAGGGAGATTAATTGTCGTAGACCACGAGGCAGACCAAGAAGACGATGGAGAGATAATGTCCAGACAGACCTGCAAACACTTGGTGTCACCAACTGGAAAAAGAAAGCCAACCAAAGAGAATAATGGAGGCGGGTGATATCTGCAGCAATGAACCTCAAGGGCTTGGAACGCCGAAGAAGAAGAAGTTTATAAATTTTAGAATTACTCTACTTGAATTTCAAACCTTAAAAATATATTTTGCGAATAAATTAAAAAAAAAAAAGAATTAAATTCAGCATTAACCTGAATATTTGAAACTAGTAGCTCATTTACTTACCGATCCTGTGGTCGTGTGAACGACCCCCCCCCCCCCCCCCATCCCCTTTCCCCCTTCCTCCCACTATAGTCTTCAGGGTTGATCTTGCCTAAAGTTAGTACCATCAAGCTTTGGGGATCTTCTTCTTCTTTACGTTCACCAGCTATAAAACTCTGGTGGAAAGTTCTGGTTGTTCGTCCACTTCTGGACTGCTATCCTGTTCCAGAACCTGAGTGTTGCGTGTGCATCTGTTTGACAGATCTGACGAATTTGTGTGCAGACTGTTGGTTCCTTGCCTCTGAGGCAGATGCACTCCGACTTCAAAGGAAGCTTCCAATTAGTCGACTCTTACGACATGCTTTTGGGTAGGGAGTGGGTCTATTCTTGTTTTCCCTATAATAGGGCCCTGGAACCCTCACAGGGGGCTTTGGGGATGTTAAGCCTGGCTGGTATAGACATTACAAGTGCCCAAATATAACTTGTTTGGAGGTTGAACTGGGTATGTGAGATCTACCTTGTTACTCTGCAATCCAGACTGAGATTTTGTAATCTTATCTTGGTATGGCTACATACGGATGTGAATCGTGGACTATCTTTCATTCCTTAAGAAAGAGAATAGGGGCTTTTGAACTGAAATGCTATAGAAAGATTCTCAGAATATCTTGGACAAAGAAGATGAGAAATATTGACATCTTAAAAGATCTGAACATCAAGGAAGATTGGCTAATAAACAGCATCCTTTCTCGAAAGCTGAAATATTTTGGTCACAACAAGCGCCACGACGGATTGGAAAAAAAATATAGCAGAGGGCATGACACCAGGAAGGAGGGGCAGGGGCCGACCGACACGAAGATGGGCACAGGATATAAGTGACTTCTTGAGTGTGAAAGTTCATGAGGCGGGAGAACTGGCGAGAGACCGAGTTTCTTTCAGGCAGACTGTGATGAGAGCGACGTTCTGCAAAGGACCTGCTACATGATAATGATGATGTTGGTATGGTAAACTTTTACATAGCAGCTCAGAGGGGACAAACCAGTTAATCAATTTGTGTTCTTGCAACTTTTTCTCAATCTGCTGATTGATATTCTTCTTTTTCTTTACGTCCTCTTTTACCGCTTTGGGTGTCGAGGGAGATATAATGTCCTGCTTCGTGTTCTTCTGGCTGCTTCAACCATAGACACATCGTGGTGCTGTAGAGTTTCTTTGATGTTATCTTCTCATATTGTTCATGGTCTACCTCTTGCTCTCCCTCTCCTCTTTTGGTATATGCCTTGTATGAGAGCGTCAGAAGGCATTTTCTCCAAGTGAGTTGACTGAAATTGCTGCTTTAAACAATTTTTTGTCAAAATTTGCAACAAGCGTCAACAGTTGCAGACAGCAAATGATTGAACGGTTTATGATTTTTTTTTTCTCCTTTATCAGAAATAAGACACAAGCACCATGGGAACAGTATCAGACATGGGCGGCTTGGCATTTGCAGGACTGATCTTCTTATCCTTGCTGGCAACTGACATCCAGGGCCAGGAATTTGGTGATGCTCAGCTTGTTTACGAGTGGACATCCCTGGAGTTTGACTGGCCCTCTGAGAAACACAGGAATGAATCTCTAGGTAACGGGACATACGTTCCCAACAGAAATATGGTGGCGGGGATAAAGGTGAGTTTTTATGTCTTGTTGATAATCAAAAGAGTGTTCTGAAAGTGTTCTGCTTGTACCTGCTTTTGGATTTTGCGGGGACTAGTTTGTTCAATGCAATCTTTCTTTGTCAACTGAGAGGTGAAACAGAAAAATTGAAAGCTATATAAATCTTATTTTGATATATGGCAGTGAATCATGGACAATTGGTAAATTAGTGGAAGCTTATTTGGAAGCTGGGGAGATATAGTCTTATAAGACAAATGATGAGAATACCCTGGACAGATTAAAATGTGTAATGAAGACGTCTTGGAAGAAACTGACGCACAAAGAGAACTGATTGCCCACAACAGAAAGAGACAATCGACATTCTTTGGTCATATGATGAGAGGGAGTAAACTGGACTACGTCATGACAGTAAGAAAGTTGTAGGGGAGGAGAGGTAGAGGTAGAGCAAGAGAACAGATGCTGAACATTTTGACATCATGGCATGTAGGATCATCTGTGTCAGAGCTAATTGAAAATCCACGAGACAGAAGGTTGTGGATAGATGTGACTACCAACGTCACACAGCATAGACTTTAAGAGGAAGTTTGTTTAGTAGCTGAAAACACCTACTGGCAGTGGTTTCTGAGAAGAATGCACAGAAATCATGGAATCATATTAAACATCTACTGGCAGTGGTTTCTGAGAAGAATGCACAGAAATCATGGAATCATATTAAACATCTACTGGCAGTGGTTTCTGAGAAGAATGCACAGAAATCATGGAATCATATTAAACATCTACTGGCAGTGGTTTCTGAGAAGAATGCACAGAAATCATGGAATCATATTAAACATCTACTGGCAGTGGTTTCTGAAAAGAATGCACAGAAATCATGGAATCATATTAAACATCTACTGGCAGTGGTTTCTGAGAAGAATGCACAGAAATCATGGAATCATATTAAACATCTACTGGCAGTGGTTTCTGAGAAGAATGCACAGAAATCATGGAATCATATTAAACATCTACTGGCAGTGGTTTCTGAGAAGAATGCACAGAAATCATGGAATCATATTAAACATCTACTGGCAGTGGTTTCTGAGAAGAATGCACAGAAATCATGGAATACTGACTGTGGTTTATGAGAAGAATGCACAGAAATCATGGAATACTGGCTGTGGTTTCTGAGAAGAATGCACAGAAATCATGGAATCATAGTTAACTCCTACTGGCTGTTGTTTCTGAGAAGAATATATACCACAGCTAAACATATATTGTGGAGATGGTTCACAATTAATTTACTCATTCTGTACTGTACCATCATAGTTATCACACATTCATTTTGTAGCCCAGTGAGAGCAAATGTTAATGATTTTTTTTCTGTCATGGAGGGTCATAAATTAACTCAACCTGTCTTAATTGTTAGTTTAAGTTTTTTAATCACATCTTGTGTTATGTTGACACCTTTGAACTAAAAAATTGACAGATTTAAAATAGAATGTACTGGGTTTGAAAGAGTCAAATAAATATGATCTGGTACCGAAAGAGTTGAAAGAAATTAACGATGCTTACGACCATTGAAGTGACCAGATTTTATTAGTGTACCTTGGCCAACTGTAAAAAATATAAAACTATATTCTGGATGGTGTTCACGAAGAAATAGCACCTGTCTCCATATATTCTTATTGTAGGTTCTGGGGTCTTGTTTGGCTTGAAAAAAGAATAGACCCTTTGCCCTCTTATAAGAGCGTTGTAAAAGGTTATAATTACTAGTTTGCTGAAAACTTTGTGTTGGGCATACAATAGGGACAGATATTGCAGTCAACCACAAACAACATGCCATCTGCCTTTTTTATTTAAGGGCAACCACAGAAGGAGAATACAATTTGTCCTGTATTGTTTGAAGCCGAATTAGTTAGACAAGAATTCAATTTGTCCTGCATTGTTTGAAGCTGAATCAGTTAAGACACGAATACAGTTTGTCCTGTATTGTTTGGAGCCGAATTAGTTAAGACAAGAATACAATTTGTCTTGTATTGTTAGAAGCCGAATTAGTTAGACACGAAAACAATTTGTCCTGTATTGTTTGAAGCTGAATTAGTTAGACAAGAATACAATTTGTCCTGCATTGTTTGAAGCTGAATTAGTTAAGACACGAATACAATTTATCCTGTATTGTTTGAAGCTGAATTAGTAAGACAAGAGTACAATTTGTCTTGTAATGTTTGAAGCTGAATTAGTTAGACAAGAATACAATTTGTTCTGGATTGTTTGAAGCTGATTTAGTTAGACATTATAATAGTTTTTAAAATAATTTACATTTGTTTGATTCTGTAAGCTTGTCTTTAAATTACTGACTAATTCGATTATCTCTAATTTCAGGTTTATAAAGATTCCGTCTTTGTGACAATTCCCCGGTGGTTTTGGACTTCTGGTCACCCTGTCACACTGGCCAAAGTGGTCACTGTCAGAGGCGAAGAGAAACTGAGTGCTTACCCAACATGGGCTGCCCAGATACAAGGGGATTGTAATGCCCTGCAGTACGTTCAAGGCATGGAGATTGATCCTAATACAGGCTTAATGTATGTCATTGATACTGGTCGAGTAGGGGATAAACTGAATCTTTGCCCAGCCAAACTTGTAGTCTTTGATCTCAATACAAATTCACAGCACAAAAAGTATGAACTGCCTACAATTGTGGCGAGTTACACGAGTAACTTCATGAATGACATTGTGTTGGATTATGTTGGTGGCAAGGCGCGATTCGCCTACATTAGTGATGCCAATGATGCTCACTTGATTGTTGTTGACTTGACAACAGGCAAATCATGGAAAATACAGCATGAATCAATGGGAATAGAAAGTAAACATGCAGAAATGGTTACTATCAATAACATAACGTATACTATTTCGGTAGCCTTGGATGGTCTCGCCATGTCTCCAGATTTTAAATATCTCTATTACTGTTCTCTTGCAGGGTTCAATTTATATCAGATTCCCACATCTAGTCTCCGGACAGGCAAGACTGATGGAATTCGTTTGATTGGATCTAAAGTGTCCCAGAGTGGGGGAATTGGCTACGGAAGCAAATTCCTATATTATGGGGCTCTAGGTTTGAACGCAGTGTACTACTGGGATTCAGATAAAGATATGGCTGATCAAAATGTTGGAATGGACAAAGTAACTTTAGCAACAGAAAAACTTCTTGTACGGAATGATAGTACAATGCAATGGCCCGACACATTTGGTTTCGACACGCGCGGTTGGATCTGGTTTGTCTCTAACCGCTTGCAAGTGTTCAGGGAGGCTAAGGGACTTCCACAAGATGGCAATGATGCGTACATGAGGGTGTGGAAAGTGTACGTCAATGAAACAGGATATTTGTATCAATCTGCTAGACGAACAGAAGGAACTAGTCTAGAGCAGGAAGGAAATGGTTCAGAATCGTGTTTTTCATATACATTGAAAACATTTTTTTTCCATCTTTTTGCAATGTTCATTGGTGCTGTTTTAGTTATTCCAGAAATGACACACAGCTAGAGCAGATTATCTGAAATTCACTGCCAAAAGAAGAATTTTTTCAAATTCTTATGTACAAAGCCTAGCTTTAAGTAGTGCTCATATTTTTAAAATGTTTTGTGTAAAGAATGAGGCATGCTCAGTTGAAACCCATCTCAATTTCTTTAGTAAAAACGTATGAATGGTATATTTACAAGTTTGACAGTATTTAATAAAACTAATAGGAAACAAGTGTGTACTTCGGGTCATTTAAAAACTAACAGGAAACAAGTGTGCACTTCAAGTCATTAGAAGACATCCTCGATGGCATTCAGACAGGCATCCAACTACTCAAGGTGATGACGGATAATGTCCACGAAAGACTGCTTGTGCAGGAAATGTTGGCATAGAGAAGGTGGCAAGTTCTGACACACCCAGTTTATGGTCCTGGTTTGTATCCAGGTGACGTTCATTTGCTTGGACCATTAAAGTAAAGCTGCTCTCAAGGGACAGTGATTCCACATTCATAAAGACGTCATAAAATCACATGGGACAGTAGGCAAAGTGCTTCTTAATGGACGGTATCACACAATAAGAATAATAAGAAGAAGTAGAAGAAGATATTTGTGTGTTGAATGTTGAATGAATGTTGAATTAAGAATCAACATCACAGCACTCTAGACACTCCCATAAGTGCTCAGTCCCTATCTTAAGCAGTAAACGAAGAGTTCCAATTCCGATGGTACCATTAACCGCCTGATTGGATATCCGTCTCATCCTGTCCTTGAGTGTTGAGCGTCGGCAGATTCCCTGGTAACTCCTCGCAGCGCCATTCTCCTAAGACCGTAATGATCTGTCGGCACCTCCGCACTGTTCACCCACTCCCAAAGGGCCCTCACAATATCTAACTTGTCATACATCAATTCACCACCAAGTGGTGCCGAGCCAGCCTGTCTATCTGCCCTCTCATTTTCCAGAGATATTTGTCTAAATGCATACTGTGATTACTACTGCTTTTTTAAATTCTGCCACATTAGTTAATGTACCCTACATATGTTTATTAAAAAGCCATTGTGACTGTTTTTATTTGATCAGGCCTCCCATGATTGTTTTAACTTTGTTAATAAACCATTTACAATTGTTGACTTTTCGATTGGTTCCTCATTATTCTACACATCAGAACAAGGCAGGGTCGACTTTGCAGCCACATGTACACAGAACTGAAGATTGGTGAATCAGACATGTGCACATGTGGATTGGCACCTGAGACAACAGATCATGTCCCCCAAGACTCTCCCAAATACAACATATCAAGGCAAAACTTGTGGCCTAGAGAAACACCACTGCAAGCCCAACTTTACAAATAGCGGAGTAACTTACAAACGACAGTGAAAATAATACTAAAGACAACAGTGCAGATATAGATAACCTATTTCAGGGGAACGAAAGAAGACGAAGAAGAAGATGCCTTTTTTTAAGCGCTAGGTTATATAGGCCTATCTATCAACAGTGTCATGATCCTCGAGGACCAGGGTTCGATTCCTGCAGAGGATTCTTTTAATTAACAACCAAAGTCGCTGTCAAAGTTTTCAGTTGATGAGAGCAGCACCATGGAAAATATTGAGGCCTCACTAGGGAATATTCCAAAAGACGTACATGGGTACACTATAGTCAGTCTTTATTATGGACACTGCATGTCATCATCAATCAGCAAGTCCTTTACAGAACGTCGCTCTTGTAATGGGATACCTAAGAGTGTCTTTCTCTAGCCAATTGTCCAGCCCTATGTGTTTTCATAGGCAATGCATTTTCAATGTCTTGTATCCACATTTGCAGAGATCTGTGCCTTGTTTTCTGGAATCTGTACCCCCCCCCCCCCCACACACACACACACACACACTACAGTTCTCTACAGGTCACCCACGGCCTACTCTGGAGCTAGTCGTGAGGTCACCTTGCCGTTTACATGGCTAAAAAACACCTCCTTTTGGCACCTCCTTTTTGTTTATGAGCCAATTCTTTGTCTTACGTTGACAGTTTCTAGGAACACGTAGTTTATATATATGTGTGTAAGTTGTACCCCACCAGGACATCATATAAGCGACATAAACACCTGGTGACACAAAGTGCCACCATGCAGTTGAGGATCACCAGAAAAGTCCAGAGGTCCCAGAAACTCCCTTTAGCCGTTAGGCCATATTTATGGCCCGGCTATATTCAGGGCCCCTGGCAAAAGCCAGAATGAGGCTTCAAATAACGAAAAATTGCATTCCACAAGACATTTACAAACAAAATGAATATATAATGCGGTAGTTTCCCCTTAAAACTGCACACAATTGAAGCAAAAAGTTGGTCTCTTGAAATGCATTTATGCATGATTTCTTTATCTTCACAGATTTTTGCTAAGCAATATAAGTTGTTTCTTACCTTCAGCAGATTCATTTTTCTAGAGATTTTCCCAGAGTAGAATATTTATAGCCTAATCGCCTGGAGATCCGACTGCCATGGGGTTTTAACATGTTCACTTTTCAGAGGAGCTTTTTTTTTTTTTTTGACAAATATTCGAGAAATCCAGGGATTCGATCCTTTGTGGGATGCGGTTTTTCTTTATTTTAAAGCCCCACCCTGGCTCCCTTCAGGGGCCGCAATAAAGCCCAGCCATAAATATGGTCTAATGGCTAAACGCGGTTTCCGGGACCTCTCCACGGGTGATCCTCATCCACATGGTGGCACTTTGTGTCATTGGGTGTTTATCGCTCGTGTGATATCCTGGTGGGGTACAAGAAGATAGACAGAGAACATTTACGTTGTTTTCAGGTGCTCCTAAACTCTCCCAAAAAGGGGAAGACATTTTTTGACTGGCATCTAGTTATGCCACGTTATGCTGCAATGAGATCGTATTTTTTGCAGGAGCATTGCTTTATAGAGACTTTCATAGACATTTTAGTGCCATCCCCTTTGAAACGAAGCTTGCCAAAAATCCACCAAAGGAAACATGAGAGCCGCAGGAAGTTTTATAATAACACCCTCCTCCCCCCTCTCCGTAATTCAGAGGAAGAAAATTTTAAACATCATTATCAGGTCCCTTGTCGACTGTCGTGGGCGATCATGCCTCTCCACAAAATGCGATCTCCTGCAGCGTGTATCAATTCGTGTGCCGACACACCTCCATGCCATGCAACAAGACTTCCAAGAATCTTCTCTCGTTGTCATTCTCTATCCCTCCTTCCACAGATGTTTTCAGTGGTCACCACATGTTTTATTTTCCCTCTTCCCATAACATGGCCGAAAAATGATGACTGTCGCCTTCTCAGCCAATTCATGCTAAGTCAGTCGATCTTTTGCTATCTCATGCAGTTCACATAGGTTCTCTCTGGTTAACTGCACCTCTCCATACTCCGTGTGTGTGTGTGTGTGTGTGTGTGTGTGTGTGTGTGTGTGTGTGCATTGTTTTCTTCTCCTTTTGTTTTCCTTATTGTTTTTTTTTTTAGTTATAATGTTATCATGTATTCCAACAAGTGTCCTTTGCAAAAATAGCGATTCCTCCCATTCACCTCTTTAATCACCAGAATTTGCTTTCATCTCTCTGTCAAAGCTCTACATTAGAGATTATATCTTTCAGTAGTTCTTAATGTTTCAGCTTTATTTCATTTTAGTTTTAAAGTTTCGTGCTATTTAGAATTTTTTGTCTGTGTGTGTCTTTCTATTGCTAATTAAAAGACTTCTTGCCTTTTAGAATTCTCCATGGCTGGTTCTGTGACAAGCTGGGGCGACAGTCCCTGACCCAGGGCGTCCACGGGATCGGGTCCTGGGACGGCCCCAGTATCCTGCAGGTATGGGGGTTAGCTGCCTAATAACAAATGAGCAGTCATGGACCAACTGGCGGTGGGCATAGAGGGCGAGACGAGTCTCACCCCAAACCCCCCCCCCACGCTCCCACCCTTCTCTGCGAGTTAAAAGTGGACCGAAGTGCTCAGGGAAATTAATGGTCACGGGTAAACTGCGCTGGACGTCTAGAAACGGGTGGGATGGCACAGGGCGTATGGACACCTTTTGGACATTCCCGGCTACTTTCCTTGCAGGTGGGCTCTGCTAGGGTGACGGCGCTTTTCCTGCATTTTATATCTTTGTGTTTCCTTACCAACTATTATTTTGACCAACACTATGCTATCAATGCCAAACGTGGACACTTTCATCGTCCAATGAAAGTAAAATTGTGACAACAGCGATGAAATGCCTAAGAAGAGCTGCAGGAGTTTCAAGGAAAGACAGAATACGAAATCACGAAATCAGACGAAATCTAGGAATAAAGACAGTCTTACAGGTCATCAAAGAACAACAATGAAGTGGTTTGGACACCTAACAAAAATGTCCTGGTACTATATGCCACAGCGAGCCACACTAAAATGTTACAACGGGTATAGAGCGAGTGGAAGACCTCTGAACAGATGGAGTGATGGCATTAAGAACAGCCTTACAGAAATGAACATCAGTCTTACTGGTGCTCTTGACAGAGATCATCAACGTACATTACATCTCTCCCCCCCCCCCCCCTTTCCGACACTTCAGTGAGGTACCAGGGGGAAGAGAAGAGGAAGAAGAAGTTTTTTCTTGCTGGCAGTTAGAATCTCAAGCCTTGAATATCACATGTTCCGAATGGGTTCTAGGGCCCCGTTGTAGGGGTGATGGGGAGGGGGACAAGAATAAACCCACAGAGTCTCCAACAAGCATGTCGTAGGAGTTGACTAACTGGGAGCTTCCTTCGAAGTCGGAATGCTTCTGCCCGAGCGGCAAGGAACAACAAGCTGCACACAAATAAGCCAGTAAAATGGATGTACACGCAAAATCCAGGTCCTGGGACAAAGTCAAAGTCGAAACCAATACTTTTTGCCTGAATTTGCAGCCTATCTACAAAGAAAAATAAGAATGTCACATAAGTACACAACACAATCCCGTCTTCTGCTGAGTAATTTAGGCACGCCTGCATTATTATTAAGGGAGTGTCTTGTAATTCCTTAAAGACTGCAAGCAATGTGTGGTATTCATAATTTCAGTAACTGATTAAGACACAAATTGTAATTTTGACATATCAAGTGGTTTGCCAGCTGGCGTAGGCTTTCATGAGTCGCCACAGATCTCGGTCTTTGGTGGTCTGGAACAGTTCTACTGATGATATTCCTATATGCCACTGCCTTAAACCACCCACCATCGTTTTTGATGGTGTGCCTCTGCCTCTTCTACCAACGATCTTTCCAGTCGTCACAATATTTGCCAGTGCTGTTTTTCTATTACATGACAAAATAACTCTGTTCGTCTCCTTCTCATTGTTGTATATAATGTTTTACTTTCATTAGCTTTTTCCTTACATTCAGTGTTGCTTAATCTGGTAGTCCAAGGTATACTCAACATTCTTCACAAGAATCACATCTCAGTTTTCTCCAAACTTTTTCTAATTTGTTTGCTTACATTCCAAGATTCACTGGCATACAACAGAACAGGCTCCATATAACATTTCAATACTCCTTTTCTGATGTTGAATGAGGGTGATTTTTTACATAAAATACTTTTCCTCTTCCGAAAAGCTGCTGGCCAATTCTGCTCTTAAGTTCGGTCACACATCGTCTATCTGATTTGTGAATGGTCCCACATACTTGAATTATTGACTTGGTTAGCCCTTTCTCTTCTTTTGCTATGTCACATTTTGGAGTTATATTTCTGTTTGATATGATCATTACAGTTACCTACACAGAAACAATTCTCGTTTTTATTTTATGGGGCTGTGTCCAGTAGTTGCTGTGAAAATAAGCTGTGTCCAGTAGTTGCTGTGAAAATAAGCTGTGTCCAGTAGTTGCTGTGAAAATAAGCTGTGTCCAGTAGACGTTGTTCTTTTTCTTGATCCACGATATTCTAAGATTGTTTCGGTAGCATTTGAGTTCAAAAGCTCCTATTTTCTTCTTCAAAGACCAAGTCAGGATTCATGTCACTGGACGGTCTCATTTTTTTTTAAGTCTCCAGAAGCCATGAGTTGTAAACCCTTGTGGCTCTGTACTATGGATATCGCAACCCTTGAGCCTTGATTCCATGATAGATACCGTAAATCTGGGAGGAATTAGGCTTTTCTGCCTACCCCTGGACCACAAGAAGTTCGAAACCCAGTCGCCGCGCAGTCAGGCTTAACCAACTGAGCTAACGAGCCGGACAAGGGACGGTCTCATCCAATGGATGTGTTTGGTGTGTGTGTTTTTCCAAACCAAATCCCTACATTCCATATCCATTTCTGAGGGCTGAAAGTGTAAACTTGTTGAGAAAGACTGCTTTACATGACGCTGCAAGCCAATTATACATTTGCTGGCTGTTAATTACTAGACTCTTTGCTACTTCTAGTAGATTATGCGTGGTCTCGATGCATGGCGGCCGCCTCGAGAGCTGGAGGTCCCGGGTTCAAGCCCTAGTGAAGGCTGGGATTTTCTTTTCATGTGGACTTCTAGTAATTTTCCCCTGGTCTTTCGGTAGTAACATCAGACGCCCATGTGTATTGTTGCGCACATGCAAAATCCCTTGTCCGTTGGAAATCGAAAAGAGTAGCCTAACGGCGCAGCACGGGCGTAATTTGGAGTTAAAAATCTACCCAAATTATTTCAGGATCCTCGCCGGTGCTACGGAGTTCATGCACTGCGATGAGACCCTTCAGACTCAGACCTGAGTTAGAAGTAGAACAGAGCACTTATGGGTTACTACCCTTGTGCCATGCGGGGTCCGTGGCTTGTGCGTAATGCCGACCACATTACCCACCTGGTGCCGAGGGTCTGTTAAAAAAAAATATGGGCGCTCTTCCCATTTACCAGATACACCTTAAGACGTGAAAAGAGACCTTTCCTTTTACTTACTTTTACCCTTGTGCCATGATGTTGATTTGTGGTTTAAGCCAATAAACCAATAAAACTACAACTCTCATTATTTAAGCCTATAAACTAAAAAAAAAAAAAAAAATATTAGACTATTGTTGTCCATTTCTGACCAGGCAAAAAATGAATTAACGACCTGAGGTGTTGCCTAGTGTGTTTACTATTTATTCTTCCACATATCCACTGTGTTCTGGTTACGTTAGTTTTCTAACTTCTTCACTTATTTTACAATCCGCCTTCATCACATATCTATCTACATTCTTGTTCAAATTATTTGATGAAATCTGCAGCAATAGTAGTAGTTATAGTATTCAACTCTTCATAACTTAAATTCAAGCCCTTGTGCAAGTTACTTGTATCCAGCTATCATCCACACGATACTGCGTTGGGCTGGTCACCTAACCCGCATGCCAGACTATCGCCTCCCAAAGAGAGTGTTTTATGGCGAGCTCCAACACGGGAAGAGGTCCCGTGAGGACAGAAAAAGCGCTATAAGGACACTCTGAAGACTGCTCTCAATTCTTTTGGCATCAACAGAGCGACGTGGGAGGCTGCTGCACAAGACTGTCTGGATGGCGTACGTCTCTCGGGCATGGTGCATTGGCCTGCCAGGCGGCGGAGGTTGCATAGGCAGAGAAACGAAGGCAAACTAGAAAGAATCGTACTGCTAATCCCACATCTACTGCGGCTTCCATATGTTGTCCGCACTGCTCAAGAACTTTCCTGGCTCAAATTGGACTAATCAGCCACCTTTGTTCTCATAATCATTTATCATTACTACTTTGGATGAAAGTGGTCTTCATCACTCGTGATAGACGAACAACAGTTATAGTATAAGTTGAGGCAGCATCAGTAGCAGCAGCAGCAACAGCAGCAGCAGCAGCAGTAGTAGTAGTAGTAGTAGTAGTAGTAGTAGTAGTAGTAGTAGTAGTGTAGTAGTAGTAGTAGTAGTAGTAGTAGTAGTAGTAGTAGTAGTAGTAGTAGTAGTAGTAGTAGTAGTAGTAGTAGTAGCAGCAGCAGCAGCAGAAGTAGTAGTAGTAGCAGCAGTAGCAGTTTTAGTAGTAGTACATAGAAAGAAGAAGGAGGGGAAGGGAGTGAAACGAAGCGAAAGAAGAAGAAGCAGAAGAAACAGAAAAAAAAAACATACGAGATGGAGGGGTAAGAGGAGGAAAATTATCAGCAGCAGAAGAAAAATGGGGATAGGGAAGCGATAAAAGGAAGAGAAGAATGAAGAGGGAAATGACTTGACTGACTGACTGACTTTCTACCCCACCAGGACATCACACAAGCGATAAACACCCGATGACACAAAGTGCCACCATATGGATGAGGATCGCCGTGGAGAGGTCCCAGACACCGCGTTCAGACATTTGGCCATATTTATGGCCTGCCTATATTGCGGCCCCTGGCAAAAGCCAGAGTGGGGCTTCAAATAACAAAAAATTTCGTCCTAAAAAGGACGAAACTGTATATTAGGGAAATGACTTAAAAAAAAAAAAACCGGGACGAGCAACACAAACACTAACGAATGTTGGCTACACAAATCCCAACTTCCCCTCTGACTCATTGACTCGTAAAACAGGCTTTACAGATATTTGCAAGTCACGGCTGTCTCTGGTGATTTGTTTCTTCCGTTTTGTGTGCGTTTGGATGCGTGAGTGTGTATATGTGCTGGTGTGTGTGCCCGCGCGCTTGTATGTGTATATACTGTGTGCGCGTGCGCTTGTGTGCATGTGTGTATTGGCGCGCCCGTGTTTGTCTGTGTGGTTTAGACGGATAAGATAGTTATCGCCTATTAGTTTTTTGTTGTTGTTGGTGCAGTAGGTATTGCAAAATGTACAGATATTTACTGTAAAAAAATAATTAAATTTTTTAAAAGGTAAAGGACTGTTTTGCCCACCTTTAGGCACGTTGGACATACAGGACAAGATCTTTTATTTTATAGACTAATCGGAACTTGGTGGATGATGTGGTCGATCCCAACTGTAGGCGATTTGGCAGCAGACCATCCTGAGCTGGTTTCGGCTTGCCAGTCTAGAGGCCTACTTTTTTTTTCTCCTTTTGATCTACATGCCTGCTTGTCTGCCTATATACCTACCTTACTTACCTTCTGATTGCTGCCTAATACCTACCTTACTTACCTTCTGATCTCCATACTTGTTTGCCATGGACCTCAGAACAATGTAATATCTCCCCAGGACTACCCCAGGGTTCTGCAATTTCACCAGTGCTCTTTAATGTGCATGCAAGTAAGATTGCAGGACTTGAATCACCAGGTGTTGGAAGAATATTGACATTTGCCGATGATGTTCTTGCATATAGGCAGGGGAGAGATAGGCGACGGATAACTCACGAGCTACAAGCAACTGTGGACAAAGTGACTGAACGGTGTGCAGAAATGGGTGCTGTTATCAACTTGCCTGCCTGCCTACATACCTACCTCACTTACCTTCTGATCTACATACCTGCTTGCCTGCTCGTCTGCCTACATACACACCTTACTCACCCTCTTATCTACCTGCCATATGGCTCGATCTGTTATCACAGAAAGGTTGGCCGCATGCCAAGAGTGTTCCACACAGCAAGACATAACTCTGCAACCCCAGCGGTGTACCCCATGAATCTCCGTCACAAATGTGCATATTGAACCGACCGACGCATTCCGTGAAACGAACTTACGACCTTCAGAGCCGAGGTCAAACAACTTTCCACTTCACCAAGGAGAATTTCCTTGGTGCAGTCAAACAAATACCAGAGAACACTCTGCATGCACAGAAGTGGTTAAACACAGAATACAAATGAGAGAAACATTGGCAATTTTACATGACAATTTGTAGGAGAGCATAGGAGATTTGTGGTGACTTTAAGCCGGTCGACTTCTTCATTTCTGGTATAAATTGGTGTTGATCGTCCAAGAAGAAGGAAGGAATCGATGAAAATGAATAACGTAATTCTAACTTGAAGGTCCCCAGTGAGGATTCGGAAGCTGTATTTAGAAAAGGGGCACTTTCCCTTAACAAGCATGTCGTAAAAGGCACATAAATGAAGGTTTGCTAAAATCAGCTGGGCTAGACAGAAAGTTGCAGATATCGCAGCCTAGCTGTTATTTCAGCACAATGTGCCAATCATCTTTTTAAGGACCAACACAGCAAAAGAAGAGGAAGAAGAAGTAGTAGTAGAAATTAGGGCTGTACCGAATAGTGATTTTCACTATTCGGGAGAATACGAATAACGGGACGAACTTTTCGGCCGAATACGAATACCAGTACGAATAGTATATAGTGTATAAAATATATCTAAAACACACACACACACACACACACACACACACACACACACAAAACACACACACACCCCCACACATTCATAATGTCAAATGTACGCTGAACTTTTACTTTACATAAAGTAGCACAGAATGGTAGTCATCTTCTTCTTTAGAATTCTGAGCCCTTTAGGTTTACTGCTGCAGATATCACTCGTCTCCATTTATTTCTCTTGCTGGCCTTTTCTTCACAATTTGTGACCCCAGTTGTTTGCAGGTCTGGCTGGACATTATCTCTCGAACTTATTTTTTTGTCTGCCTCGTGGTCTACGCCCATTCCTCTCTCAGGTGTATACAGTTTTTACTTCTCTGTCTTCTGACATTCTTTCAATGTGCCCCAACCATTTTAGTCTGTAAGCTCTCATGATGCCAGTGATCAATGGTGATTTAAACAGATTATGTGTAACGCTGTTGCTTCTCACTCTCCATTCCCCGCTGTTAGCATCTTTGATGGGTCCCAAGATTTGTCGTAAGGATGTTTTCGAAAACCTGCAATAAGGCCCCATCTCTTTTATTTCTGCTTCAAGTTTTAGAGCCACTTAAAACGACTGTTCTTATCAACGTTTTATATATTTTGATCTAGGTGTTGTGAGACAGACACTATGACTTTAGCAGATGTTGAAGGGAATAGTTTACTTTATTTCTAGATTGTACTCCCGATTGTATTTCTTCTCTCAGCATGTTGGAACAGTCGAAGTTTGCACCCAAGTACTTATATGTTTCTGTTCGTTTGATTTTCATATTATCGACTTGGATGTGGCCGTAGTTTATACTCTTTTCATGCCTAGTTAGTATTCGTACAGAATGGTAAACATTTAAAAACATTTTATGTTTCGCATCCTTCAGTCAGTCTGTGGTAACTAATAACTAGGAATGAAATAATGCTAAGTGTTTATAACAAGTAACTTGGAAATTTTCACTGACAGCTTAGTTAATGCAGGAAAGCTGCATTAGCTCTCAACAAAACCAATCGTTCCATGTTTTCAGCATTAAGGCCGTGCATACAGAAGCGGATGTAAGGTAACTACTATTCGTATTCGGCCCGACCGCAAACTATTCGGCCGAATACCGAATAGTCGATAGGTCCACTATTCGGCCCCGAAGCGAATACGAAGCTAATATTCAGTACAGCCCTAGTAGAAATAGTAGAAACAGTAGTAGTAGTAGTAGTAGTAGTAGTAGTAGTAGTAGTAGTAGTAGTAGTAGTAGTAGTAGTAGTAGTAGTAGTAGTAGTAGTAGTAGTAGAAGTAGTAGTAGCAGTAGTAGTAGCAGTAGCAGTAGTAGTAGCATTAGTAGTAGTAGTAGAAGTAATATTGGCAGTAGCAGTGGTGGTTGTGGTGGTTGTGGTAGAAGTAGTAGTAGTAGTAGTAGTAGTAGTAGTAGTAGTAGTAGTAGTAGTAGTAGTAGTAGTAGTAGTAGTAGTAGTAGTAGTAGTAGTAGTAGTAGTAGTAGTAGTAGTAGTAGTAGTAGTAGTAGTAGTAGTAGTAGCTGTAGCATTAATAGAATCAGCAGCAATAGCAGCAGCACCAGCTGAAAAAGAAGAAGAAGGAAGGCGAGGAGGAGAAGGAAGAGAAGATGAAAAAAAAAAAAAAGTTTTCCATTACCTCAAATAAACCGTCCTAGACAATATGTGCCACTTTTGCAGACTATTCTTTTGAAAAAAAAAAAAATGATTTGATTCAGTTCTCTTTTTCGTAATCTCCCTATCACAGTTTACATTTTGCAAAACATGATTACTATGCCATTTCCAATGAGCATTTGTATGACACTCAGCCCTGTCAACTTAGAGACTCTCCGTGTAAGATCTCGGCTGTAGTCTCGGTGCATGTCCACATAAAAGAAGTATCCTGGTTGGACAGTCTCTAGGACGAACGTATTTACACGTTCTCTAGTCTTACAAGACAGCATCGTAGCCAACCAATTTTTGTTGTATTTTCTAGCCATGTTTTGACACTGCATGAATGAATGAATGCATGAATTGGCACCAGAGCACACAAGCCATGCTTGCATGTGCTCTTGCCACTTCTCTGGCAGCCAATAGACCCTCAAAATAGAGGTTACAAAATCACCGCAGACGTGCTGCCCCATACCTGTTCCATTCATGTGCCAGTTGGGGGGGGGGGGGGAAGGGAGTGGGGGGGGGGGCAGAGGGAATTCACACAAAATGCCTGTCATCGTCCCGTTTAAACATTATTTAAAAACCTGTCAGTCCCAGCGTGAACACGTAAAGTAAAAGTGCATAAGGCAGCTAGCTGTCAAATGTGTCAACACGAACAGTCCCGCGCCAGAATTGCAGCTTTCTTTTGACAAACGGTGAATAACGAAATCATAGCAATCACGACAGCCAACAAAGAATTCCCATACCGATAACATGTCGAATGTTTGTTTGCTTTACATGTCAGGGCTGTCGTAACGCATAGGCCAGCTGGGCACTGGATGTGGCGGGGGGGGGGGGGGGGGGCACGAGCATAGGGACCCCATGTTAATTTGTGTATGTAAAGTGACTTGCCATAAATAAAAATATATTGACGTTGTCAAATTAATATTAAACAGAAATTATGTCCCCCTTCTCTCCTGGGACAAAGAATCTACAAGGTTCTGTTGTGGAATTGTAAATCTATTTTCACTAATGTTGGAATTGTACTTTTTTAGTGAAGTTCATACTAGAGACAATATTGCAGATATAGATAATTTATTTCAAGTGAACGAAAGACAAAGAAGAAGAAATTGCACTCAAAATGTTCATGTTCATAATAGTAACCAACTATACAGAAAAACTTTTTTTTTTTTTTTTCAAGAATGAAACTGATAAAAGATGTGCTTCGTAGCAGAATTAGGCAGCAACTTTTGAACTTGCTTTCTCTCATGTGCCTGGAAAAGGACATCTTGAAGATGGTCGACTTCAAACAAATAAAGCAATTCTGTGAATAAAAATGGCGCAAATGTTTGTAATTATAAGAAACTCATAGTTAGTACGTTGCGAGTCCGACTCGTAAGCCAGCATACCGTGATGGAAACCCACTGCGGGCTGCGTGGATTTTTGTCGTGGTATGGGACGTCGCAGGTCGACCCAGCCTAAAGTGGGTACCAGGATGGGCTGTCCTGGGAAAGTAAAGACAGCCGGCGTAATGCTGACCACATTACCCACAGAGTGCTGATGGTCTGTAAAAATATGGGACGCTCTGCCCATATGCCCGATGCGCCAAAAGGCGTGAATAGGGAACTTTACTTTTCTTTTTTACATAGTTAGTAATTTCAAACTCTGCAAACTAATCCACCTTTATGTTTTAACACCAGTGTTTTTGAAGTGGCAATAAAATACATTCATGTTGAATATCATCATCATCAGTTTTTAGGGGGAAAAAATCGTGACCTTCAACCAGCATCAACTAGGTTATAACTGTGACTAGTTTATGTGCGCCAAATAAAATAGCACAGCATTGCACGCCACCAAAATCCCTGAAAAGGACTCCAGCAGAGCTGATGCGATCAAAGGAGACAGACTCAAATACTGCCCTGACTGGCGACAAAGTCGTCTACCGGCCAGCCAGTGGGCGACGAGGTCGTCGTTTTATCAACCATTTACATTTCATTCAAGTGACTGGTTATCATATGGGCCCCCAGCACCCTGCTTCGCCTACTGGCCCATAATACTCCTAAGACGGCGCTGCTCTGAGTATGAATAATCTATTTTGTTGGATCGTCCACGTTATCTAAAGTAGCTTGCGCCCAGAGAAGCGACAGCAACCAGTCTATTAACTTAACTCATTACTCCTTTGACACAGACACACTACTCGTTTGCCAATTGTATCTTGATGTTTTGCACTGGAAACATCGGGGGGAAAGGGGGGGGGGGTGTTAAGAGACTTTTGATGAAAAAAGATGACACTGAAAGAGTTGCCCGAACCGAATGCAAAGGGTAGGACGACTTAGTGCAATTAGGTTAAGGACTTATGCTCTTTAAAGGGATGAAGAGCAGGTGAATAAAAAGTAAACAGACGCCACTTACCACCATGAGACCGGATGAGAAATAATGCTAGCAGGCAATTGCGGAAATAACTGCGCAAACAGTAACGCTTCGGAACATCGATAAGTCATCTAGGAAAGCATGCACTACAACAGATACGAGAGAAAGATGGGGACTGAACATCAACGTAGACTGAAATTGTCAAAAATATTTGTTTTATTTGGAGGGAATGAAAATAGCAAGCCCAGCCATTCATTCCTTGACGGTAAAAGTTGCAGATGATGATGATGCTAATAGATCACATTACCAACAACACAAAATAGTAAATGAAAGCTAAAGCAAAATATGGCGGATTTTAATGTATGACTTCCAGAATTTGAGCTTACAGTGACTTCTGTCTAGTGAGTAGGTTGTATAATTAAAAACCCTTTTACAGAAGCTTCTTCCTCTTCTTCTTTTTCTTACCCTTCACCTGCCTTAAACTGTAAACTCGTGGGGGGGGGGGGGGGAAGGGGGGGGGGGGCAGCCGACGTGGTCTAGTGGCTAGCAGAATTTGTAGCCGAAGATTGGGACATTAGAAGTTAAAAAATGCGGATCGGAAGGTCATGGGTTCAGTTCCTGATGAGGGCCGGATTTTGTTTCAAAAATGACCTTGGCTCCCAGGTCGACCCAGCTTTGAGTGGGTACCAGTTCCTAGGAAGTAAGGGCGGCTGGCGTGACGCTGACCATATCATCCACTAACAGCTGTTTGGTCTATATAATATAGGTCTAGCCCTATATACCCAGTACGCCTGAAAGGCCTGCGAAAAGGACCTTTACTTGAACTCGTGTAGACTACTGTGGTCTTTCTCCCATAGCTTGAATGTTGAGTGGGCATCCATTCTACAAATTTGGCTTTTTTCTGGTATACCGACAGTTGATTCCTCATCCCAAGGACAGAGGCATTCCGACTTCGAAAGAAACGCCCCTAACTAATCTTCTTTTACGACATGCTTATCAGAGTACAGAAGGTCTGATCTGTTTTCCTCCAGAATGAAAACTTGTCCTTATAAAATAGGAAATTATACACTTCTTCTTCATTTTATATAGCACAAGTATACCATGTTTGAAACATGAAGCACTGTCAGACTCAAGAAAAATGAGGCATCATCAGACACATGGTTGAGAATGAGAAGTCAGGCATCATCAGACACATGGCTGAGAATGAGAAGTGAGGCATCATCAGACACATGGTTGAGAATGAGAAGTGAGGCATCATCAGACACATGGCTGAGAATGAGAAGTGAAGCATCATCAGACACATGGGTAAGAATGAGAAGTGAGGCATCATCAGACACATGGCTGAGAATGAGAAGTGAGGCATCATCAGACACATGGTTGAGAATGAGAAGTCAGGCATCATCAGACACATGCTTGAGAATGAGAAGTCAGGCATCATCAGACACATGGTTGAGAATGAGAAGTCAGGCATCATCAGACACATGGTTGAGAATGAGAAGTCAGGCATCATCAGACACATGGCTGAGAATGAGAATGAGATCAGACAGTTGAGGAGAAGTCAGGCATCACCAGACACATGGCTGAGAATGAGAAGTCA
This sequence comes from Candidula unifasciata, assembly GCA_905116865.2. Lineage (NCBI taxonomy): Eukaryota > Metazoa > Mollusca > Gastropoda > Stylommatophora > Geomitridae > Candidula > Candidula unifasciata. Next base: position 49,129 of record CAJHNH020002315.1, on the reverse strand, counting down.
GGCATCATCAGACACATGCTTAAGAATGAGAAGTCAGGCATCATCAGACACATGGTTGAGAATGAGAAGTCAGGCATCATCAGACACATGGCTGAGAATGAAAAGTCAGGAATCATCAGACACATGGCTGAGAATGAGAAGACAGGCATCATCAGACACATGGATGAGAATGAGAAGTGAGGCATCATCAGACAGAGGCTGAGAATGAGAAGTCAGGCATCATCAGACACATGGTTGAGAATGAGAAGTGAGGCATCATCAGCCACATGGCTGAGAATGAGAAGTCAGGCATCATCAGACACATGGATGAGAATGAGAAGTGAGGCATCATCAGACACATGGCTGAGAATGAGAAGTCAGGCATCATCAGACACATGGTTGAGAATGAGAAGTCAGGCAGCATCAGACACATGGATGAGAATGAGAAGTGAGGCATCATCAGACACATGGCTGAGAATGAGAAGTCAGACACCATCAGACACATGGCTGAGAATGAGAAGTCAGGCAGCATCAGATACATGGTTGAGAATGAGTATTGAGGCACCATCAGACACATGGATGAGAATTAGAGCACCATCAGATATAAAAATTAGTAGTCAAGCATTATCAGACAGGTTTTGTTTCACATACTTGAAAAGACAACAAAAATTCAAATTTAATAATATCTTCTTCCCAATATCTATCTCTGCATTAACTAGTCTAATTTACAGTGGTAAGGACAACCAAGAGGCTTTGAAAGAGGCGGGAGCCCGAAGACAACTTATCACAGACATCAGAAGGAGACAGTCATCATTTTTTGGCCATGTTTTGAGAAGAGGGAAAATGGAACATGTTGTGACCACTGGAAAGATCTGTGGAAGCAGGGATATAGGAAGACAACGAGAGGAGATTCATGAAAGTCCTGCTGAATGGCATGGAGGTGTATCGGTATATGAACTGATACATGCTGCAATAGATCGCAGATTATGGAGAGGCATGATCGCCCACACCAGTCGGCAAGGCAACTGATGATGATGATGATGAAGGACATCGGGGCTATATATAGCTTAGGGAATTTAGCATGTCTAGATTCGGCCCTACACCAGGCTACAACCCGGTAACTGTGTGACGACAAAAGAAGACGAAATTAGCATTTGCATATTCTAATTTGATTCTTTGACGCATTACACATTTCCAAACTTAAAAAAAGACAACTCACATTTGTCACACTGAGATTCCGGATCTAATATACATTTGTAAATAGTCAATTCCAATATTAGTTGTGTCTGTAACTTGATACCAGGATCTTCTCGCCGTCAAGGTTTCTGCAGGCCAGCGGTGTCACCATTCACCATTATCACCATCATCCCGTGTCGTTGAGTTCCCAGTTTCTGTTGACTGATCAGCTCTCTCCACCTTTGGCAGTCAGTTGCTATGGAGTTCATGGCTGCATGCCTGAGGCTGGTCCAGGCAATCAGGTTCTGTAACAAGCTCTTTCTTGGTCTGCATCTTCTCCTCTTTCCCTCCACTGAGCCCTGCAGTAATGTTTTTGAGAGGCTGTTATATCTTGGCAGTCCATACCTTTGCATTTTTCGTCATTTCACTGTTGTTAAATGAGGTTCATAGTTGCCAGTGTGCTGTATAATTATATGACGAACCTTTTCTTTGTAATGTGATTTCTGTTAGATATGCCAAGAATTTTTCTGAAACATCGAGTTTCCTTTTGGGTTCAGCTGTTAAGGCCCACGTTTCACAGCCATAGGTAAATTAACTCACAGCTAGTGCTCTGAGCAATCAGATCTTAGTTTTGCATGAAATGTTTTTGGATCTCCATAATGTTTGCTGCTTGGCAAGAAACTGATGTTGTCTAGACATGATTTCTATTCTAATTTGTCGGTAACATGGCTTCCAAAACCTTGGCTCACAGGTTAACTCAGCCTAAAACATAAGTATTTGTTTGACAGGAAGTCAAGGCAGTTGACGGGATACTGCCATCATCACCAACTGGCAAAACTAATCATGCAGTAATTATAATATTAAGATGGATGCAAACTAAAAAGAAAAAAATGCAAGTCTTTAAAACCGCTGGTCCACCTCATATACAACTCAATGGTTCTGGTCGGTAACAAGCTATTGAATAGGACTTCCGGTCTAAAATAAAGGATTAGGCATGGCAGAATGCTAAGCTTCGAAATTACTTTTACTTCTGACTGCGCTTTGCTAATGCAGTTTCCTAATGTGGATGGTAGTCTACGCTTTCGCTGCCTGAGCTACTGAGTTTAGTGCTTGGTGCAGCCTTGTGAGCTGTGCTTTTCCTATGGAATGCCTTTCATTTGTGCAGCGGCTGTGTCGTGGTATATTAAATGTGGCCGGTAGCCGGTTTACGTGTGAGCTGGTGAAATATCTTATATAATAATTCTACGTGTGTATAATCAACTTATTGTGGCCTGACTACTTCCATCAACCACAAACTGCATTTCTGGTAGCGACTGTTGGCGTTCACGTCTCTCGCAACTGCCTATGTATTCACTGCGTGCGCATATTTCTGGACTGTTTCAGGACTCATTATTCACTACTTTTTCAAATGAGACGGTGAGGGACATTTAATAAGACTGGCATTGGTATATAATGAACGTCAACGTTGATTGCAGTTTAGTTTCACAATTTAAAGCTAGTGCCACAAAGACAGTACAAATTATTGGCTGAAAATTTTTTTTTCCAGAGGCATGAAGGATTTTCATTTGAAAACTAAATTGCTTTTAAACGGTGAAAGCATTGACTTCCTTACAGAGGCATGGAACCTAAGTCTTTAGGCTTCTTCTTCTTCTTCTTCTTCTTCTTCTTCTTCTTCTTCTTCTTCTTCTTCTTCTTCTTCTTCTTCTTCTTCTTCTTCTTCTTCTTCTTCTTCTTCTTCTTCTTCTTCTCCTCTTCTTCTTCTTCTTTTCTTTCTTTCTTCTTCTTCTTCTTCTCTTCTTCTTCTTCTTCTTCTTCTTCTTCTTTCGTCTTCTTCTTCTTCTTCTTCTTCTCTCTTCTTCTTCTTCTTCTTCTTCTTCTTCTTCTTCTTCTTCTTCTTCTTCTTCACTTTCTTCTTTATCTTCTCTTCTTCTTCTTCTTCTTCTTCTTCTCTTCTTCTTCTTCTTCTTTCTCTTCTTCTTCTTCTTCTTCTTCTCTTCTTCTTCTTCTTCTTCTTCTTCTTTCTCTTCTTCTTCTTCTTCTTCTTCTTCTTCTTCTTCTTCTTCTTTTCTTCTTCTTCTTTCTTCTTCTTCTTCTTCTTCTTCTTTTCTTCTTCTTCTTCTTCTTCTTCTTCTTCTTCTTCTTACTTCTTCTTCTTCTTCTTCTTCTTCTTCTTCTTCTTCTTCTTGCTTCTTCTTCTTCTTCTTCTTCTTCTTCTCTTCTTCTTCTTCTTCTTCTTCTTCTTCTTTCTTTTCTTCTTCTTCTTCGTCTTCTTATTCTTCTTCTTCTTCTTCTTTTCTCTTCTTCTTCTTCTTCTTCTTCCCTTCTTCTTCTTCTTCTTCTTCTTCTTCTGTCTTCTTCTTATTCTTCTCTTCTTCTTCTTCTTCTTCTTCTTCTTCTTCTTCTTCTTCTTCTTCTCTCTTCGTTTCTTCTTCTTTCTTCTTCTTCTTCTTCTTCTTCTTGTTCTTCTTCTTTCTTTTCTTCTTCTTCTTCTTCTTCTTCTCTTATTCTTCTCTTCTTTTCTTCTTCTTCTTCTTCTTCTCTTCTTCTTCTTCTCTATCTTCTTCTCTTCTTCTTCTTCTTCTTCTTCTTCCTTTTCTTTTCTTCTTCTTCTTCTTCTTCTTTCTTCTTCTCTTCTTCTTCTTCTTCTTCTTCTTCTTCTTCTCTTCTTCTTTCTTCTTTTTCTTCTATTCTTCTTCGTCATTCCTGGAAGCGTCCAGGAAAAAAGATATATGGACCTGGACCCTCCATTCGCTTCTTATATAGTACTTTTAAGTGTCTCTGATATTTCTGGGTTCAATTTTTTTTAGTGGTCGACCTTTGGCTCTGGTAATGTTTTATAGGCTCCTTAGATCACCAGATTACTAAGTCTGTCTCTGGTAATGTTTTATAGGCTCCTTAGATCACCAGATTACTAACTCTGTCTCTGGTAATGTTTTATAGGCTCCTTAGATCACCAGATTACTAACTCTGTCTCTGGTAATGTTTTATAGGCTTCTTAGATCAATAGATTACTATGTCTCTGGTAATGTTTTATAGGCTTCTTAGATCACCAGATTACTAACTCTGTCTCTGGTGATGTTTTATTGGCTTCTTAGATCACCAGATTACTAACTCTGTCTCTGGTAATGTTTTATAAGCTTATTAGATCACCAGATTACTAACTCTGTCTCTGGTAATGTTTTATAGGCTCCTTAGATCACCAGATTACTAAGTCTGTCTCTGGTAATGTTTTATAGGCTCCTTAGATCACCAGATTACTAACTCTGTCTCTGGTAATGTTTTATAGGCTTCTTAGATCACCAGATTACTAAATCTGGACTCTGGTACCTTTTTATAGGCTCCTTAGATCACCAGATTACTAAGTCTGTCTCTGGTAATGTTTTATAGGCTCCTTGGATCACCAGATTACTAACTCTGTCTCTGGTAATGTTTTATAGGCTTCTTAGAGCACCAGATTACTAAGTCTGTTTCCTCAGAGTGAAAGGTCTCCCACAGAGAGCATCGAAAGAAGCAAGAAAAAAAAAAACGGTGCTCCAGCGTCGACGCAGTCTTCTAAATCAGCGTTCTTCAACCCATGGCCCGTAGTCCTCTGGTGGGCCGCGGAAAATTCCAAGAATGCTGCCAAAATTTCAGCCTAATCATGTAAACAGAAAAAAATATTTATCATTGAGTTATGGAGCTATCAGATTGCCGGTCGTGTTTTCGACTTCTTATTTATGAGAAAAGGCTTTCTAAGCCATGTTATTTTAAAAAATTCAAACAGAAATCTAATTTATGTTACTGCAGCATTCAGTCTATCAGGAAAAAAAAAAAAAACGCTCTAACCAAGCATGTCAAACCTCTAAACGCATACGTTATATTAGCCGGAAAAATGTGTGACATCCGGTTTAAATTGAAAAAAAAAAAAAAAAATACCATCTTAATTTGTTTATGTGACAGTGTTTGTTAAGATGTTAAATGGACTGCAAAACAATTATCCCGGTTGTTGTGTCAGCGAGGAAAAGATCGAATCTTTAAACTGACATCTCCATCCGAAATCAGAAGTGTCCTTCAGAGAAAAGTCCGAGGATGCAACAGTCTCGCCATAGGAACACATTTCAGCAAGCGGTACTTAATATTAGTCGATTTTTTGCTAAAAACAGGACAAGTATTGGGTACTTTCGCTTAATGGAAGAAGAAAGACTTATTCCTTATTGAGCCTTTTAAAGTAAATATTTGAAACATTGCAGACGCAATTCCCTTTTGTTTTGTTGATCGAGATCCCGGAATTCATCAGTTTAAAATTTAGAATATATTAGAATACGCCTACAAATGTGACCCTATGGCGGATCTTCGTGCCAAATCGGTGGGTTATTTTTACTACAGAAGAAAAGACGACACGATCACATGGCCAAAGTACTAATGACTCAGCCGAGAGACTCGTATAAATTAGTTCTTCTCACTGTTGCTTTTTCAATCGATTGACAGTAATCACAGATACACAATGAACCGCCTGTCTGCAACTTCGTTTTGTCTTCTGTTTGTATATTCTACGGCACAGCGATTTGGACAAGCTGAACTGGTTTATGAATGGGATACTGTGGAATTTGACTGGCCTTCTGAAGCCGAAAAAGCAGAAGCACTCAGAAATGGAACTTATGTGCCAGAAAGGAATTTAGTTGTTGGCATCAAAGTACGTATGCATGATTTGTTTCGGTTATTTGTAGCCCTAGGTTAATGAACTGTGTGTTTGTAGATTTAGTTTAATTAGTTTGCAGACATTATTTTGTCAATTAAAGCATTTTATGTAGAAACTATTCGTCTCGAGGCATGGCGAGGGTTGGGATTTTGTCACGTGGACTTGGACTTCTAGTAATTCCCCTTGGTCTCTGGGTAGTGAAATCGGACGCCCGTGTGCATTATTATTCACGTAAAAACATCCCTTGGCAGTTGTAAATCGAAATGAATAACCTAACGGCGCTGCCCGGGCAAAATTTTGAGTTAAAAATCTACCCAAAGTATTTCAGCATCCTCGCCGTTGCTACAGAGTCTGTACACTGTGCTGCGCTTCTTCGGACTGAGACTTCAGAGTTAGAAGTAGAACGGGGCACTTATGGGTTACTACTCGTGTGCCATAATGTTGATCCGTTGTTTAATCAAACGTTGACAATATTTTTAGTTATTGTGCGCCCGGTATTAACTCAAATTCGGTTGCAGTAATATTGGTAATTCAATGAAATCACCGCTGATTTGTTTGAAGTCTTTCATGCCTTAGGGGTGTTATCTGTGAACTTGAAAACACAATCATCATCATCAAGTGCCTTGCCGACTGAAGTGAGTGATCATCACTTTCCACGATGTGCAGTCTTCAACACCGTGTATCAGTTCGTGTTTTGACTTACTTCCATGACACGATAAAGGGCTGTCAAGAATGGATTCGCGTTGTCTTCCACTGTCTCTTTTTTCCACACATCTTTCTAGTGGTTGGTCACAACACGTTCAGGTTTCCTTCTTTTCATAACATTGAGCCAAAAATGACGACTGTCTCTTTCTGATGTTTTCGAGCTCTTAGTTCTTTTTTTTGGCTGTCAAAGAAATTTTAAGAATTCATTGATTAATTGTAAAGTCATTTTGTTGTTGACTTTTTTATTACTTGTCTATGTTCCACAGCCGTAGCATGCACAGTAGGTCATGAAATTTATTAGGTACACGACCATTTCTTGTGTTCATGGTTTTTCATTCCCAATTAAATGCCAGGGAAAGCTGACAATTATGTCTACTGACTTAAGATGGCTGGGTCGAATGCAATTTTGGTATTTTACTCACATCTGTCAATTGTCACCATTATTAAGACATCCAAGCATACCTATGAGTGCAAAGAGACAGATTATTAATAGCATATTCATTCCAACATTAAGCTACCAGTGCCAAACATGGACACTATCTAAAGCCCATTTACGCAAAATCACCACCTGCGAGATGAGGTGCCTGAGAAAAGCAGCCAACCTAACCATACGAGATCGAGTGAATAATGAAACTATCAGGCAAATTGTGGGAACGACACCTTGTACTAGATTCATCGAGAAACACCAGATCAAGTGGTTTGGTCATCTCGTTAGATTGCAGCAAGATCAAATACCATCACAAGCTTTACATCTCAGAAGATCAACTACAAGAGCAAGAGGACGGCCGCGGAAAACATGGATCGACAACATTAAAGACACTCTACGCCTTCACGGCATGACAATAGCCAGTGGCAGCCAACGTGCACTGGATCGCAAATTATTCCTCCCCACGGCGCTTAACGGCAAAAGTGGTTTATGATGATGATGATGATGATGATGACTCACATCTGTATTTTGGGACATAAATTATCCGCGTTCTCATAATGTATTTTTACTCTGGTTTCTGATGATCGGCTGTCAGCATCATCGTCATCATAAACCACTTCGGCGTGGGGAGGAATAATTTGCGATCCAGTGCACGTTGGCTGCCACTGGCTATTGTCATGCCGTGAAGGCGTAGAGTGTCTTTAATGTTGTCGATCCATGTTTCCCGCGGCCGTCCTCTTGCTCTTGTAGCTGATCTTCTGAGATGTAAAGCTTGTGATGGTATTTGATCTTGCTGCATTCTAACGAGATGACCAAACCACTTGATCTGCTGCTTCTCGATGAATCTAGTACAAGGTGTCGTTCCCACAAGTTGCCTGATAGTTTCATTATTCACTCGATCTCGTATGGTTAGGTTGGCTGCTTTTCTCAGGCACCTCATCTCGCAGGTGGTGATTTTGCGTAAATGGGCTTTAGATAGTGTCCATGTTTGGCACTGGTAGCTTAATGTTGGAATGAATATGCTGTTAATAATCTGTCTCTTTGCATTCATATTTATGCTTGATGTTTGGCTGTAAGCCTAATTATTTTATTAAACGTTTTCTTTACAATGATGAGTCTCTTTCTGGCTTATAGTAGACAATCTCCATTGTAGAAAATCATACATGCACATCCGTTCCACAGATCTGGCTTAATTGTATGCAAACTTGTGGTTCTTTGCCTCTCAGGCAGATGTACTCCAACTTCGAAGGATGACCCCATTTAGTTGACTCCTACGACATGCTGCTTGTTGGGCAGGCAGTGAGTCTATTCTTGTTTTCCTCACAATGGGGCCCCGGAACCCACACGGGGAGTTAGTTGGTTAATCAACAGATTATCCTCAATGAATGTCGGACAAGTTCATAAGTGTCCGGATCCCATCTTCAGTATGTCCCTAAGCATGTGGCAATTGATAACATCAGTTCTGTGTTGGTTTACTATACTTCTCTGGCTACCTTTATAGTTAGTTAGTTAGTTAGTTAGTTAGTTAGTTGGGTTATCCTCATTGCACTCCGGACATGTCCATAGGTGCTCAGATCCTCCCCTCAGTATGAACCCCAACGACCGATGGCTAAAAGTACCAGTTCTTTGTTGATTAACAAGTCTTCTGGCGTGTCTGGTGAGCGTCTCGTTTTTTGCTGTGCCGATCCTAATTCCCAAGTCTGCCATTCTGGCGAGTGATGTGGATTCACTGCCACCAAAGTCCTCTATCCTTCCCATTTCTCTGAGGGCATTGATAATATCAGCATGATCCATAGGCTGACCGTCGGTAGTGATAGCGGATCCAGCCAACCTGTCAGCTCTTTCATTTCCATCGACGCCTGCGTGTCCAGGAACAACAATAAAGGTGACTCCACGCACAGTGGACTTCTGTAATTACCTTTATAGTGTTCATGTCTTGTGACGTGAAATTCTTGTAGTCTTTTCAATGTTGCCGAATCACGTTGTCTCCCGAACTATCATGTCGTCCTGTCTCTTTGAGAGCATTGAGAATATTGGCCCAGTTCATAGCTTGTCCTATACCTACCGTGGTCCTGTCAGCCAGCCAATCCGCTCGTTCATTCCCTCCTACCCCAGAATGCACTGGCACAAAAATGAAATTGATTCCTATCAGGTGTGATTTCCTCAGCGACTTCAACCATTTTCTTCGAATCCACGCTGTCTCGATCTTCTTAAAAAAAGCACGAATGGGCAAATGTTGGTGTCTCTATCTACAAGGTTGCTTTTGTAACGGCCATTACCTCTGTAGTCAGACTACTCGTAGTTAACTTATGTTGTTTGTTTGTTTGTTTTAGTATCCAGAAGTCATGAGTTGTTAACCCTTAGGCTCGGTATTATGGATATCGCAACCTTTCGGCCTTGATTCCACTGTAAATACCGTAAATCTGGGAGAAATGTGGTACCCGGACCACAAGGATTTCGTCACCCGGTCACCGCGCAATCCGGTTTAGCCAACAACGCTAGAGAGCTGGGCTTAACTTATGTTAACGAGGCGTTTCAGTAAAAGATTCACTTAAGCTCTATGTTCATTCCATACAGCAGTACTGATTTAACACAAAAACCTGTATATGTTATATTATTATAGTTATTCAAGCATTATTTATTACCTTTCATTGACCACAGGTGCACAAGGACGATGTTTACGTGACCATACCTCGGTGGTTTTGGACCACCGGTCATCCAGTGACCCTAGCTAAAATTGTCACGGTCAACAATGAAACGAAGCTGCGACCATACCCCAGCTGGGCATTCCAGAAACAGGCGGACTGCAAGTCTTTTCAGTTTGTCATGAGCATGGAGATTGACCCAAATACTGACCGGATGTACGTCATCGATACAGGACGCGTGGGAAATATTTTAAATTTATGTCCAGCGAAAATTTACATTTTTGATTTAAAAAGTGACACACTTTTAGAAATGCACGAATTGCCAGACAGTGTGGTAAACAGGACCAAGAACTTTCTCAATGATATCGTGTTAGATTATATAAACGGTTCGGTGAGGTATGCGTACATGAGCGACGCTTACGACAGCCGACTGATTATTTATGACTTCGAAACAAAATCTGCATTTTATTTGAAAGATCCATCAATGGACATTGAAAGAAATGCTTCAGTAATCACATTCAATGGTGAAGAATACGACTATATCCTTTCAGCAATAAACGGAATAGCGATATCTCCAGATTTTAACTATGTCTATTACTGCGCTGTTTCTTCTTATAGTCTATACCAGATCCCCACGTCGACCTTGCGAAATATGTCGTCTGCCAAAGATACAGGTATCAGACGAGTGGGAACGAAAGTGTCACAAACTGCCGCGTTAGCTTATGGAAACAACAATCTTTACTATGGTGCACTGGGCCTTAATGCTGTGTACTTCTGGGACCTTAAACAAGACATGATGAAACAGAAGGTTGGAATGGACAAAGTCTCTTTACAAACGCAGACATTATTGGTTAGAAACGACAGCGCCATGCAGTGGCCAGATACTTTCGCTTTTGATAACAAAGGTTGGCTCTGGTTTACCTCTGACCGACTTCCGCTGTTTTGGGCGAAAGGTCTTCCTAATAACACAAAAGAAGGCGAACCTTTCATGAGGATTTGGAAGGTTTATGTAAACGAGACTGGTATTTATTCCAAGCTGACAAACGAACAAGGGAAGCAAACGGCGCTCGGACAGTGTCCTGTCTGGGCGGTTTTAGCTTAGTTTTGTTTCTTTTCATTTCATTATTGCCCATTGATGTTTTATAAACTTCTGGCTGGCCAGTGCTAGTTAACGTCAGACTTATTTGTCTGCACCAAGGCTGTTTATCCTCAATTCGTGGCCATTATTTTGATCTTTCAGTACATATATTTTGTTGACATGTATTCTTCTTGTGTATGATAATTCAGTTTATGCATGTTTTTCATGCATTTAAAAAAAAGGCCTGTATTGATTACGTGCTTTTATTGATTTAGGCGAAGGTTAATGCTCTGTTAGTGGGATCTGAAGTATGGTTAAGAAGGGGAAGAAGAAGAAGAAGAAGAAGAAGAAGAAGAAGAAGAAGAAGAAGAAGAAGAAGAAGAAGAAGAAGAAGAAGAAGAAGAAGAACAACAACAACAACAACAACAACAACAATAACAACAACAACAACAAGAAAACAAGGACAGAAAATGAAGAATTAAAAGCCAATAAGTGTTGCAAAAAACTATTAAAACATATGTTTTGTTTTATTCTGTCTACAAATTGGTTGTACTTCATTTTTAAAAAGTTTTCTTCAAAAACATTTTTATTATACTAATATAAATCAATAAAACAATATTAAAAAAAAAACGTTCATATATTTTATAATTATACTTTACTTCAAAATTTTTATAGAACAATATTTAAAATTATAATGTCTAAATCTTACCCGCACTTTCAGATTTCAATAAACAAACATCATGCAACACACTGTTGAATATGATTTGTAATGTCAACATCTATTGCGACTGCAACAGCCTAATGTCATTATATGCAAAAGATCTATTAGGCTCTACTGGCTAGATATCGACCTGGCTGCCTCCAGATTCGAAAAAAGTGATATTGTGTGTTTGTGCAATATTGTCGAATGTATGTCCATAACCGCAACGTTCACTGTTTGTTTTGTTATATTGTAAAGCTCGCTGATATACTTTTCATTCTTTTCATATCTTTTTCTGATATGCAAAAGATACAAATTTGGTTTTGGTTTGAAGTTTAGGCTATTTTTTTTTTTAAATGGCGTTTTGGGTGTTTTGGCAACTTGAGCAAAAACAACTTGGTGGTAAATGGATGCTTGGCGAGATGGGGCCAAGGAATGTAGGGAGCGAGTGAGCAGTATGCGTAGGCGCTAAAGTCATCACAGTTAATTTGGGGGGGGGGAGGGGGGGGGGTTCCGGTGCCCCATTGTGGGGGAAAACAAGAATAGACCCACTGTGTCCCCAATAAGCATGTCGTAAGAGTGGACTAATTGGGGACATCCTTCGAAGTCGGAGTTCATCTGGCCCAGCCGCAAGGAAAAACTAACTGTACACAAATAAGTCCGTAAAAGGGATGTAGACGCCAAACTCAGGCCCTGGCACAAAGCCAATGTCCAAATGGACGAACAACCAGGAGTTTCCGCTGGAGCTTAGAGACGGTGAACAAAGAAAAATATGACGGGTTATCAAGAAGAGACTAGGGAATCTGGCCGACTCAAATCTTAAAGGAAAGACAAGACAGATATACTGTCAGACTGATACTGGTACCAACGGAACTGAAACGGCGTTTCTACTGAAGATGAGGACGAAGCACTGACAGGAAGGCACAGAGTGCTCTTATTTTGGTTTCTTACTCAGCTCAGATGCATCCTTTCTCGAAAGCTGAAATATTTTGGTCATATCAACGGACTAGAAAAAATATAGCAGAAGGTATGGTACCAGGAAGGAGGGGCAGGGGCCGACCGACACGAAGATGGGCACAGGATATAAGTGACTCCTTGAGTGTGAAAGTGCATGAGGCGGGAGAACTGGCGAGAGACTGAGTTTCTTTCAGGCAGACTGTGATGAGAGCGACGTTCTGCAAAGGACCTGCTACATGATGATGATGACTCAGCTTAGATGGACCGCAGTTTGCAAGCAATTTTTCAAAATGTGTATAACATTATAACTGTTTCTATTTTGTGTATGTTTATGTTTCTAGTTTCATCTACGTGACATTTCTGCTTTTATTGTTCAGTATTTTGCACTTTACAGGGTATTTATTGCGAACTTTGCTTTCAGGCGAGATATTTCTTGTCAATATCATTTTCACAGCTTTCGGACAATCGTAAACCTATAGACCAGATGGCAATGATGGCGACAGATCAGTGAAGTTGTGCCGTGTCCTACAAAAACAACCAAGAAGTCTTACTTGGACAACCGACTGTCCCATGAAGTCGGATGTGTCAGCCTAAAAAAAAGTACATATCACAACTAGGTTATAAATAAATAGGTACACCGCAGCTGCGACATTCTGATCAACGGTACAGAAGAAGATGACGAAGAAGAAGAAAAAAGAAGAAGAAGAAGAAGAAGAAGAAGAAGAAGAAGAAGAAGAAGAAGAAGAAGAAGAAGAAGAAGAAGAAGAAGAAGAAGAAGAAGAAGAAGAAGAAGAAGAAGAAGAAGAAGAAGAAAAAGAAGAAGAAGACGAAGGACAGTAGAACGATAGTAATATCGTGACAGAGATCAGGACGTAATCATGTAATATTTTCAAAGTCATTGCGGGGGGAAAAGGGGGGGATATATTATCCACTTCATACAGTTTCCATTGTGGAGACAAAACAATGTTAATTATTTAATTCTTTTATTGTTTGTTACATCTGTTGGGCACATTCCCGACTTTCAAGACGTCAGTGTTATATTGTGCTAAATGAAACCATGGAAATCACATTCCATGGTGAAAGCAAATTTCCTCCTCATAACAATGTAGCATATTACCTCTCTCCCCCCTCTCTCCCCCTATCTTTCTCTCTTTTCTCTCTCTCTCTCCTTCTCTCTCTCTCTCTCTCTCTCTCTCTCTCTCTCTCTCTCTCTCTCTCTCTCTCTCTCTCTACCTGATGTGTTTAATTCAAAGAAAAGATAACACCACTGTGTTTGGAACAAAACAATCTGTATAAGCTGCCGGGTCAGAAGAGCGGTGCTATGTCTGTCCCTCTGTAGAAGCTTCCTAGTCCTTGACCAGTTGCCAGCCAAGTCTGCCTGCCTGCCATAACATTACATTTTGATTCAGGGTGCGTGTACTCTTTCTAGGGAAAAGGCTAGTATCCCTTACAGTACGCTCTCCTGCTTGAATCCGTTGACACTATCGGTGAAATCAGGCGTCACATCATCATCAAGTTCCTTACCGACTGAAGTAGGCGATAATGCCTCTCAACAATCTGCTATCTGAAACTGCCTGTATCAGTTCGTGTGCTGACACCGTTATGCCATAAAAGAAAATACTGTAAAGAATCTTCTCACGTTGTCTTCCTCTGTCTCATTTTCCACAGATAGTTCCAGTGGTCATAACAGGTTACATTTCCCCCCTTCTCATAACATGACCAAAAAAATTAGGACAGTCTCTTTCTGATATTTGTGATAGGTTGTTTTCGAGCATTCGCCTCTTTCAAACATCTGGGTTGCTCTTCTCAGCTATCCAATGAATTCTTTTGGTTTTTCTGTAAAACCACAAATCAGAGGCCTCAAAATATTGTTTTTCTAGTTTTTTATTGTCCAGGATTCACAGCTGTATGTTAAAACTAGCTCTAATATAGAATGCGACAATTCTTTTCGTAACCTCTATTGTCATGGTAGTCTGGTAGTCTGGTAGTCTGGTAGTCTGGTAGTCTGATAGTCTGATAGTCTGGTAGTCTGGTAGTCTTAGTTTCAGCTTAATAGCAAACGGGTCACCCCATCTTTGCTGCGCTCCTGTGCCAAAGAAAAACACACAGAATGTTTATCACAGTATTAGAATTGCAGTTCATCATTGATAGTAGCAGAAGTCGCCAACAGATCAGCAGTTGCCCACGCGATCAATTTTAATCACATACGGGCACCATAACACTGCACGACAGGAATCGCGCCATTTTCTGAATCTACAATACACACCAACACGTTGGTCACAGTCGAAAAAACATTCCAAATGCAATCCGCAGCTCACAGCGTCACGCCATGCATTCAACTCAGAAGCTGGGCGACGAAACTATATCCAGTCTACAAATGGAGCAAAAATGCATCGGCCACCGTCCGGCAGAAGCAAAAAATTTGCCTCTGTTTCGAACAGTGCCGCTGCCTAACGTCCATTTTGACCGATGGCATGGATTTGTTGTAATACAAGTTCTTCATTTTGTAAAATTCTATTCTATTCTTTATCTCTGTGTTACATTTTCCATCAGATAATATCCATGTGCCTATATATTTATATGTTTGTACTGGGCCGGCCACACTTGGGGATGTACTGCAACTGCACAAGGCAGAGGCAATCTCCCCCCGGGGATGTACTGCAACTGCACAAGGCAGAGGAATTCTCCCCCCGGGGATGTACTGCAACTGCACAAGGCAGAGGCAATCTTCCCCCGGGGATGTACTGCAACTGCACAAGGCAGAGGCAATCTCCCCCCGGGGATGTACTGCAACTGCACAAGGCAGAGGCAATCTCCCCCCGGGGATATACTGCAACTGCACAAGGCAGAGGCAATCTCCCCCGGGGATATACTGCAACTGCACAAGGCAGAGGCAATCTCCCCCCCGGGGATGTACTGCAACTGCACAAGGCAGAGGCAATCTCCCAGCTATGCGACGAGGAAAAAGTAGATAGAATATGTTGGAACTCATACCTGGATATATAGCGGAGGGCGTCTGCGGTCTATGGGTGCCACTCGAGTTAAATGCAAGACGAGTAGTTAACCAGATGACAAACAACCGGTGCCACTAGTACAGAGATTCTTCGCTAGCTGTTGAGGAAGGAGACGGAGCTAATATGGACCTGCCCTGAATGCTGTAATGTCCAATATTTACCCAGAGAAACCAAAATGTTCACCAAAAATATTTCCATTTGGAGCTCGAACGGTTAGAAAGTTGGGGTGTTTAGGTTTAAATCCTCTGTAAGGTCATATATTTGTTTCCCTAGAGGGGCAAAAATAAACATCTTAATTAACCATAGGGGCAAAAAAAAACCCCATCTTAATTAACCATGGAGCCGTATCATCATCATCATCATCATCATCAATTTGAACTGGCAAAGTTCAACCTCTGCCTAGGAAGCTAGCCTCTCCTAGATTCTCAAGACATACCTGCCTACACGCCATAAAATGTGATACATAAGGACAATAATGGACGCTCGCCTGCGGATCGGAAGGTAGTTGGTTCGAGACCGTATGGTGCCCGTTTTTTTTTTTTTAAATGATCGTCGCTCCTGAGAGGACTCAGCATTAAGGAGGTATCCGGTAAAGTGATGGAAAGTAAAGACGACAGATGTGATACTGACATTACCCATCGAGTACCGACTGGTCTGAAGAAAAAACAAAAACAGGCCCAGCAGTAAATCTCCAAACGCCTAATGCCGGGGAAAATGATCTTTCAGTTTAATTTGCAGCAATAGTGACAACCGCTGTATTAAACACACTGGCCTGACGGAAAAGGGGTCATGAGTAGAAAACTAACCCCCCCCCCCCTTTTCCCGTGTGGGTTCCAGGGCCACATTATGGAAAGGGGCGGGGGGGGGGGGGGAGATGAACCTCCTCCACCCATCCCCTAACAAGCATGTCGTAAAATCTCACTAAATAGGGGGTTTTTCCTTCGAAGTCTGAGTACATCTGCATGAGAGCAGGGGAAATAACAGTCTGCTTACAAATAAGCCAGATCCACAAAACGGATGTGCATGCAAAGCTCTAGAACAGGACCAAAGTACAGATATGGACGAAAACCCCAGACATTTACGCTGAGATTTACAGCTGGCGAACGCTAAGCAAAAGAGAAAGCACTTGTAAGGCTGGCTTTGAAAAATTGGCCTGGAATTCCAGTACGACCCATCCTACACTGAGTACTAGGAAAACGCATGGGTCGTAAATGCCACCAACTTGAGATTAAACACAACACATTTCATGTACCGATTGCTTACAAATGTGAGCAATATATTTTACAAAATTTGTAAGCATCAATTTGCATGCCGTTTGGCCTTTTGAGTATTTAGAAGTAAAAGTAAATATATAAAAGCTTTCAATCCTTGATGCTACGCTAGGGTAAAATGAGTATCAAGAAGTTTACTGGAACGTAAAGGCGGCCGGTTTGAAGATAAGAATAGACAAGTTTCAAACCGTGATGCCATATTAGCGAAACTGATATTAGGAAGATTACTGGAAAGTGAAGGCGGCCGGTGTGAAATCGTTCACATCATACACTGAGTGTATATTATACGACACAATGACACCTGTACCAAATGCCTGATGTCACTCTTAGGTGTAAGAGGGTTCTTTAGTCATTCTTAGGTGTAAGGGGGTTCTTTAGTCACTCTTATGTGTAAAGGGGTTCATTAGTCACTCTTAGGTGTAAGGTTTTTTTTAAAGTCATTCTTTGATGTAAGGGGGTTCTTTAGTTATTCTTAGGTGTAAGGGGGTTCTTTAGTCACTCAGGAGTAAGGTGGTTCATTAGTCACTCTTAGGTGTAAGGGGGTTCATTAGTCATTCTTTGGTGTTAGGGGGTTCTTTAGTCACTCTTAGGTGTAAGGGAGTTCATTAGTCATTCTTTGGTGTTAGGGGGTTCTTTAGTCACTCAGGTGTAAGGGGGTTCTTTAGTCACTCAGGTGTAAGGTTTTTTTAGTCACTCAGGTGTAAGGGGGTTCTTTAGTCACTCAGGTGTAAGGGGGTTCTTTAGTCACTGAGGTGTAAGGGGGTTCTTTAGTCACTCAGGTGTAAGGAGGTTCTTTAGTCACTCAGGTGTAAGGGGATTCTTTAGTCACTCGGTGTAAGGGGGTTCTTTAGTCACTCAGGTGTAATGTAAGGGTGTTCTTTAGTCACTCAGGTGTAAGGGGGTTCTTTAGTCACTCAAGTGTAAAGGGGTTCTTTAGTCACTCAGGTGTAAGGGGGTTCTTTAGTCACTCAGATGTAAGGGGCTCTTTAGTCACTCAGGTGTAAGGGGGTTCTTTAGTCACTCTTAGGTGTTAAGGGGGTCTTTACCTTTCCTTTACATATAATTCCTTGCACAAGCATGACGTTGTACCTGATGAATTTTGTGCACCACTTAGTAAAATAATGCAGATATCATCCAGACAAACTAGTTTCAACCATCGCTTTGATATTTGGACACTAAATTTCCTGTGGCTGATAACTGTTTCTTTAATTTTATTTGACACTTAGGTTTATGTGGATGTTTTTCTTCAAGTTATAGTTTAGTAGTAATTGTGATAGTTCTTTTTTACCTTCTCTTTTTAATCACATTATTTTAAAGTCTGGAGCGGATGGGGGAAGTGGGGAGGGGGGGGGAGTGAGGAGGTGGCGTGAGGCCTAGTCACATATTCATTGGAGTGGGTGGGAAACCCGAAAACAATTTGACAATCACTGATCTAAAAGGGGGGGGGGGGATGTAAATAAACAAAGATATGTGCGGTAAAGCTAATAAAAGAGGCTTGATTTAAGGTGAGAAATATATACACATTATCTTGAGGAACTGGGAGATGTGTGCGACAAGAAACGAACTGACCTGGCACAAGTACAACACTGGTTTCAAGGCACTGGGCCAATTTAGCAACAAATTTGAAACCGGGCGTGGGAAGACTCTCGTGCTAGTAAGGTTTCATTAAGTGCTCGACAACACAGTCCCCCTTTACTCCTCCTTCTTTCTTCTTTGTTCACCGGTTGTCAGTCCCGGTGGAAAGTTCTGGTTGTTCGTCCTTTTAGACTTTGGCTTTGTGCCAGGGTCTGAGTTTTACGTCGACATCAGTTTCACTGGCTTAATTGCGTGCGGTTGATTGTTTCTTGTCGCTCTGGCAAATGCATTCCGACTTCGAGAAGAAGCTCAGAGTAAGTCTACTCTTGCAACAAGCTTGTGGGAAGGCAGTGGGTCTATTCTTGTTTTCCCCCACATGGGACCTCTGAACCCCCACGGCTTCTCCTTTTGTAAGTGGCTTAGAAGAATTAATTATGCACAAAAGAAGTCAAGAAAAAGACTCGCTTTAGCAATGCAGAGATTAAACAGCATGAAGAAGCTATGACACTGTCAACTCCAGCGAGTTAAAGTAAAAATTGCGAGATCTTGTATTTGTTCTCAAGCAAATAATCGATTTAAACCACTGACTCTTACTCGATCACTGAAGGTGAAAAAATGGGCAGCCTTTGAACCGAAATGGTACAGAACAATTCTTCAGTAACCAAGAAGAAAGAAAACAATACAATAAATGGCAAATAAATGAAGTAATATATATTTTTTAATATGTATAAACATAAACCTAAAAAGAGCTTCCACACGGGGCAGCTTGGTTGGCGCGCGGGGATGGGGGGGGGGGGGGGGGGGGGGGGCTGACCTCTAATAAAACGTTAGGGGGCTTCCCCCATTAGAAACTACCTTTACTGCTTAGCAGTATTGTGGTGCAGGCAGGGAGTGGGTGTGGAGCTGGGGGGGGGGGGGTGGTTTAAAACCTGAATGTTTAGGACCCCATCGTTAGTGTTGTCGCCACAGACTACAGGTTAAGATCTTATTTTTGCCGCAACCCTAATGGAGATTGGAGATTCGAATCCGGGTCTCCGCGTGAGGATACTTCTTTCTTAACTTTTCGACTAGCCGCTCCATTTGGGGGCTTCCCGGTGGCTGAACCTCCGGGTTCAGGTGCCCCTGTAGGGTACTAACATACACAAACAATCGGACATCTGGGACCGTCAGCTGCGTGTGTATTTGGAAGTGTGTGAAAGGTTGGTTGGCTTACATTACAGTCAGGTCATCATCATGTAGCAGGTCCTTTGCAGAACGTCGCTCTCATCACAGTCTGCCTGTAAGAAACTCGGTCTCTTGCCAGTTCCCCCGCCTCATGAACTTTCACACTCAAGGTGTCACTTATATCCTGTGCCCATCTTCGTGTCGGTCGGCCTTACAGTCAGGTAGATGTCGCGAAATGGTATTAGATTTCTAAATCCTGTCACGCGGCAACTGAGTAATGGCATCTTGAATAATCTGATTCACATGGATATACTGTCCGGGATGTGCAGTGCAAGGAAATGAAACAAGTGCAGGGACTGGCCAGCTGGTGCTGTAGAATCAGAAGTTCAACAAATGATTCATGACAATTCCCGCCCAAGTTATGTGATTGTATTTACAGATGGCTCTGTGTTGAGGGGCAGAGGAAATGCATGGGGATTCATAGCAAAAGTGAATGGACGTCGCGTAGTGCAACAAAACCTGGCATTTGATATCACAACTTCTAGTTTGAGAATTGAGGTGGAGGCAGTCACTGCTGCATTCCGCTGGCTTGAGAATCAGCTGTACACACATACCGTGATTGTCACAGACTCACAGAGCATGCTAAGAAAGGTAGAGACAGGTATGCTCAGTGCAAATGTCCCGGGTAGTTAACATCCTTTGGAAATTCTCTCCAGGTGATGACGGTGTGTTGGGAAATGAGCTGACAGATAGACTGGCCAGTTCTGCACCACTTAGTGGTGAACTAATGTATGACAAGCTAAATGTTGTGAGGGCCCTCTGGGGGCGAGTTAAAAAGTGCGGAAGCGCAAATAAATCATTACGATCTAAGAAGAATGGCGCTGAGGGGAGTAGCCAAGGGATCTGACCGACGCTCAACATTTAAAGGAAAGGCAAGACGGATTTACAACTAGACAGCCTCTGGTGTCATCGGAATTGTAACTCTTCGTTTGCTGCGGAAGATGGGGACGGAGCGCTTATGGGAGTGTCCCGAGTGCTATGATGTCTCTTCATAATTCAATATTATATATTCAACATAAAAATATAGGTCTTGCCCTATATTTCCAATCCGACTAAAGACGTGAAAAAAGGACTTCACTTTACCTACAGTATATTTACGTCATCGGGACACTACACACAGGTTACAACGATAAAGGAATAATAAGTACAGTGTTTAATATGTAATTAAAATGTATGTGCAGTAATTTCGAGATCGATTTTAAAGCGAAATATTTTTAGGTAAAGAATAGATAGGTAAAATTCGAGGGACGGCGGGAACGACCATTTTTATTATTTGCTATTGAAAAAATTCGTTTGATATTCGTCCTTTTTAACATCATCATCTTCTAAGGAACGGATGCATGGCGAATATCGGAGTTCCACTGTACGTACGTACATAAGAACATGCCTAATATCCGTGTCTCTCTTACGGCCTTGTGGAATTGTTCCATTAGAATACTACTGCAAATAAAACTGTCATAAACGTCAACCAATGTTGGGGTTGGTTTTCGACTTCCAAAAGAGGATATACAACTGATTTGAATTTTAAATACGGACCAGGACTTGGCTAAATCTAACTTTGCTTTGTTTAGTACACATGTATATAGGGACAAATTCTGGTCCCAAGTAACACTGTCTAGAACAGAAACCACTAACAATGTCACAGAACATTCCGCTGTTTTCCATGTTGTCTTGCTTCTTGTTGCTGTGGTGTTTTACCGCAGCTCAGAACTTTGGACGAGCTCAACTTGTTTATGAATGGAAGTGGATTGATTTCGATTGGCCGTCAGCAGAGGACGAGAGAAATGCTAGAAGTAATGGAAGTTTCGTACCCGAGAGAAACTTATTTTCTGGTATCAAGGTTAGTAATAATATATGTAGAATACTCAACGAGGCAATTGAAAAAAAAAAATTGCCCTAGTTCTTCAAGGTCCCCCCCTCCCAATTTTTTTAAATACTATTTTTTGGGCGGTGGGGGGGGGGGGGGGGGGGGTGGGGCACTTCCTCCAAATAAAGTAAGTAAGTATATTTTTTTTCTATCCGACCATTACATCACACAGCAAAAAACAATCGGTGAAACGATGGGCCACCATGCGGACGAGGATCACCAGTGGAAAGGTCCCAGAAACCGTGTTCAATTGTCAAGCTATATTGCAGCCCAACGCAATAGACAGGGTGGAGCTCTAAAATAACGACAAATTGCATCCCACACCGGAACGACTTGATCGACCAGATGTAATGTATACAAATATAAAACGAGGGAGCTATGCTGTATCCCTGCCACCGTACACAAGTCATGTTTTTTACATTTTTTTTATGCATCTCGTATTATTTGAAATATATTTTTGTATTTATTCAACACCAGCTATATTATTATGTTAGGCGCTTAAACAAGGCTTTAGACCCCTATCCAAGAACTCTAGACATTTTGTAATTTGATTTGCTCCTCCACATACCTACCTCTCTACCTACTTACCTACCTAGCAATCTGCCCACTTATCTAATCTATCTATCTATCTATCTATCTATCTATCTATCTATCTATCTATCTATCTATCTATCTATCTATCTATCTATCTATCTATCTATCTATCTATCTATCTATCTATCTATCTATCTATCTATCTATCTATCTATCTATCTATCTATCTATCTATCTATCTATCTATCTATCTATCTATCTATCTATCTATCTATCTATCTATCTATCTATCTATCTATCTATCTATCTATCTATCTATCTATCTATCTATCTATCTATCTATCTATCTATCTATCTATCTATCTATCTAATCAATCTATCTATCTATCTAATCAATCTATCTATCAATCTATCTATCTATCTATCTATCTATCTATCTATATATCTATCTATCTATCTATATATCTATCTATCTATCTATCTATCTATCTATCTATCTATCTATCTATCTATCTATCTATCTATCTATCTATCTATCTATCTATCTATCTATCTATCTATCTATCTATCTATCTATCTATCTATCTATCTATCTATCTATCTATCTATCTATCTATCTATCTATCTATCTATCTATCTATCTATCTATCTATCTATCTATCTATCTATCTATCTATCTATCTATCTATCTATCTATCTATCTATCTTTCTGTCTGTCTGTCGGTCGGTCGGTCAGTCTATCTGTCCGTCTGTTGGTCTGTCTGTGTCTTTTTATCCGTCTGACTGTCTGTCGTAGAGTCCGTCTGTCTGTTTGCCTTTTTGTCTTACAGTTTCTGTCTGTTTATCTATTATAATATTTTTCATCCTATATTTTGTTTTGTATTTCTGTGTGCTGATCTATTTATTTGCCTGTCTCTGTTTGAAAGTGTATTTTTAAGTTTTTCTTTTTTGTCTATCTGTCTGTGTCTCTGTTTTACTATTTACTTTTCTCCAATGTATCATAAATATCTAATCTTATCTTTCTTCAGGAATATAAAGGAACCATTTACATATCGATTCCCCGCCGAAAGTGGACAGCTGGACAACCAGTATCCTTGGCCCGCGTAGTTACCATCGACGGACTGGCAAAACTCAGACCCTACCCCAACTGGACGGCCCAGCAGCAAGGAGACTGTGCAGCTCTTCAGTTTGTTCAGAGTATGGAGATAGACCCGAACACTGGCTTCATGTACGTCATAGACACAGGTCGTGTGGGACTATCTCTGAATCTATGTCCGGCTAAACTTGTGGTCTATGACTTAAAAATAGACACACAGATCGATTTATATGAATTTCCTACGCATGTTGTGAGTAATACGAGTAACTTTCTTAACGATATCGTACTCGATTACGTAAACGGACAAGTCAGGTATGCCTACATCACAGATACTAATGACGCCAGCATTGTTGTTTATGATTTCCATTCACGCTCCTCATGGAAACTTAAGGACCCAACAATGGGAATGGAAAGTAACGGTACGGTGATTACCATCAGTGGAATCCAGTATAATTTTCCGATTGCTCTAAACGGCATAGCAATGTCTCCGGACTTTAAATACGTGTATTACTGCTCTCTTGGCGGTTACAATTTATATCAAATTCCAACTGAGACTCTTCGAAACCCGGGCACATCCAACAGCAATGGAATTCGACTGTTGGGAAAGAAAGTTTCACAAACTGACGGAATGATACATGGCAGCAAATTCCTCTACTATGGGGCTGTTGGGCTTAATGCTGTTTACTTCTGGAATGCCACCAAAGATATGGCTGAAATGAATGTGGGTATAGGAGTAGTGACTTTGAACACACAGACGGAACTCATAAGAAATGATAGCAAACTGCAATGGCCAAGCACGTTTGCTTTCGATGACCAAGGTTGGCTGTGGATTGCATGCAATCGTCTTCAGGTATTCTGGAATGCCGACAACCCTCCAGATGACGGTGAAGCTTACATGAGGATATGGAAGGTGTATGTCAACGAAACGGGTTATTTGTATCAGGCTCACAAGATTGAGCAGGGTAAAAGTGATGGAAGTACACTAACCTCTTCAACAACCGATGTCGACTGCTTTGTCTTTTTGTCTGTAATGTTTCTCTGTTGCCTTAAAGGATATTACTAATTTAGTTTTAAACTGGAAGACTTGTCTTTTCATTTAGAAGTTATTTAAAATATTTTTACTTGTAATCTCAATACTTCAAAATAAATATGTTGTTATGAGTTCCTTTTGGTTTGAATTTTTTCTTAAATGTATGAGTTATACTTTTGATACAACGACCACACGCGGAAGCATAAGATAAAGCAGCAGAAGCATCGGCAGAAGTAGAAGAAGTGTGATAGTAGTTTAGCAGAAAAGGTGTCAGCAGCAACAACAGCAGAAGAATATGTAGTGGCAACAGTGGTAGCTTTAGTAGTAGTATTAGTAGTAGTAGTAGTAGTATTAATAGTAGTGGTAGTAGTAGTAGCAGTAGTAGTAGTAGTAGTAGTAGTAGTAGTAGAAGTAGTAGTAGTAGTAGTAGTAGTAGTAGTAGTAGTAGTAGTAGTAGTAGTAGTAGTAGTAGTATAGTAGTAGTAGTAGTATAGTAGTAGTAGTAGTAGTAGTAGTAGTAGTAGTAGTAGTAGTAGTAGTAGTAGTAGTAGTAGTTAGTAGTAGTAGTAGTAGTAGTAGTGGTAGTGGTAGTGGTAGTAGTAGTAGTAGTAGTAGTAGTAGTAGTAGTAGTAGTAGCAGTAGTAGCAGTAGTAGTAGTAATAGTAGTAGAAGAAGAAGAAAAAAAGAAGAAGTAATAGTAGTAGTAGTAGTAGTAGTAGTAGTAGTAGTAGTAGTAGTAGTAGTAGTAGTAGTAGTAGTAGTAGTAGTAGTAGTAGTAGTAGTAGTAGTGGTAGTAGTAGTAGTAGTAGTAGTAGTAGTAGTAGTAGTAGTAGTAGTAGAAGAAAAAGGAGAAGAAGAAGAAGAAGAAGAAGAGAAGAAGAAGAAACAGCTAAGATGTAGAGATGAATATAACAGTATAGAGAATAAATCCAAGTAAAGCATTGCATGATTCAGCACAAATAACTATTTAAAACAGAAAAAGCAAACCAGGATCTGCATTATGCACAAATCACATAAACAGACAAAAGAGTCAATATCGGAACTTGTAATTTACACCACATAAATGACATAAGAACGGAGCCGGATGTAATCTCTGGGGCTGAACATGAATTTTAATGCGAATAAATTTACAGTCTGACATTTAAATTGGGAGCAAATAATGAATTTTATTATAGCGAAAACAGAAACGCCATCTGTGAAGCAAAGTATGTCACCCAATCTGGCACTATTCATCTATTAAACAAATCTGGCACAATTGTAACACCGCCGGGCCAGGGACGACAAGCAATCAGCCGTGTTGTTTAGCTAGTGAGATTTTCCGCGTCACGTGTGCAGTAGTGGTCAAAAAAGAACTTGAATTCTGTATCAAACGTCAAAAATATACTCTTGAGAATTTTTTAGTTGGTGAGATAGGTTTATGAAGATCCCATTAAAATACAAAACAAAAAAATTAAATATCATAATTATCTGCCATTATCCCCACAATCAGACGTTGGTGTTCGTTCTCCCACTTTGGCAATGAGTTTATTATTATGAACAGAAAGTGGATGTCCCTGCCCAGCTTCAGATTCAGTCTTTTCCCAAACATAATTTTGAATCGTGAATACCACCTCGTACACAAGATAAACATTTCAATCAAAATAGAGCTGAACTATAAAAAGGGAGGTTTGGACCTCATCACAACCTTCATCAACACTAAGAGCCTCCTGATGTCTGTATTCTGACAGAATAATCGATGAAGATGGATGCATCTTTACCTAGTCCAAATGTTCAAAGGATGCTATCCTTCGTGCAGCAGCTTCTTGGCACATACACTTTGTGACCTTAAAAACTATATAGCTCATATGACAACCCCATTGCAATGTTGTGAATTCCCGGGGAAATCCCAGAGAGTTCTCGATGGGGAGAAAAAGGCCGGAGGACCCGTGAGACAAGAGAAAAACGGGAGAAGTGGGTCTCATGTGTCTTATGGTGAACGAAGTGAGGGACACAAGAAAGGCATGAAGTGTGAACGGAAGACGAAAACCGGGAGACAGAAGTAGACAGTTGAAGTTCGGCCCTGACTGAGAGAGGACGCATGAGTAGACGCCTGAGAAGGATAAATGATTTGTGAAACGAATGTTATATTTCAATAGAAGGATTGAATGTTTTTCCACACGTCGTAATGTCAGGTACCAGAGTTCGTGAAGGATAGATGGATGGTTCGAGAGACGCTGATCAATTCCTGTAGTGTGTGAGAAGTCCGACCAGGTCGCTAGATTCAGCCAAGCAAGACGAGCACGAGGAAGCGAGAATGTATGTGTGCGATAACTGGCGATTCAACGAATAAAAGCAAGCAACTCAATATTCGTTCATGCTGTGTCGTTTCAACTCACTGTTCGTCTGAAAGCAATGCAAACAAATTAATACATGCCCCTAGAAGAGCATATTACACCCATGAATCTCCAACCATTGCCTATTAAAGACATGTCTTTACTGACTGCATCTGCTACTGACTAGAGTGTTGTGTTAGGGGGTCTTCTTGAGTCTCAAGATTTAGGCATGCGTGCTTTCTAAGTGCTTCCGTGAGCATGCTTAAAAAGATCGTGACAGGATGGATTCAGGAAAAAATGGCTGGCGTCGCTGAGGAAATCTCGATAGATAGGAATTAGTTTCATTTTTGTTACAGGAAACTCTGGGGTAAGAGGGAATGAAGGAGCGGATTGGCTTGCTGGAGGGCCAAGTTAGGTAAAGGTAAATTAATGGACCGGGCCGATATTCTCAGAGCTCTCAAGGAGGTAGGACATCATGTCTGATGTGAAAATGAGGATAATCTATCGATTAACTAACTAACTAGCTAAGCTAATACAGTTGCACAAGCTGTGTATGTTAGGATTTTTACTTCTGCCCTGGACAGAAAATTGCTGCCATCTCCCTATCGAAGATTCGAACCATGACTCTTCTTCTACTCCTTTTTTTTTCTTTTTCTTCGCGTTCACTTGCTGCAAAAATCCGGTTAAAGTTTTGGTTGTTCTTCCACTTCTGGACTTCAGACCTGTTTTAAAACGTGAATTTTGCGTGCACCTATGTTTTACAGATCTGGCTTATGTGTACACAGACTGTTGGTTCCTAGTCTCTCAGACAAATGAAATCCAACTTCGAAGGAAACCCCTAATTAGTCAACTCTTACGATATGGGTGTGGGGAAGTGTTGTCCTCCAAAACGGAGCCCGGAACCCACAACGCCTCTAATTGCTCTCCCAGCTGCTCCCCGAATCCACATGTTTAAAAAGATTAGTTTCTTCTCGTCTGTTGGAGGTCATAAACCAAACCATGAATGTATTGGCTGTGGTTGTTTACAAGTTAACGTTCACTACTTTGCCATTATCGCAGAAAGTGGACATTTAGGAGAAACACATAACCGGGGAAGAAGACTGATAGACTTTGCCAGCAATTATACGTTAATCATCGACAATACATTGTTACTACGCAAAGCATCCAGAAAAACAACGTGGCATGCACCAAATGCAGAAATAAACAACCAGATCGATTGTATACTGTTCCAAAAATGGTTGAAATTGAGCATCAAACAAGCAAAGACAAGGATTTTCCCGGAAGCTGAAATTGGCAGCGATCACGAGATGGGTCTCACACGTAAACTGCAAAAGAAGTACTTTTGTAACAACTACACTCGATTGAGATTCAGTCTACAAAAACTGAAGAATCTGGAAATTGCTTAGATCTTCAGCGCAACTTCAGGAGGCACATTTCTCGTTTTAAATCTCTTGGAAGAAGACATGAATTCGCTGACGCAAAGCATGAACGAGGGTCGCTTGTGTGCAGCAAAAGAAATCTTAGGTAAAAAGAACATACCTCTGAACCCATGGGTAATAGGCGACATCTTGAAATTAAAGAGGAGAAAAAGCAAATTCGAACAGTAGCAGAACGATACAGCAGTTATTTTTTTTAAAAACACAAATAAAGCAATGGAGATGGTGAAAGAAAAATGGATTAAAAACCAGTATGAGTCCAGTGAGTGGGCCTGAAACAGGACAACAGGGCAGCTTACAGGACAACAAAAAAGACTAACCAACTATAAAACCCAAGATACCTATTACAGAGGATATCAACAGATAAAAACTTGATGAGAGAACAGCAATATTGGAGAGATAGACAGAATAATGTAAAGACTTATGAAATCAAATAAGCGAAGCTTGACACTGCAGTTCCAGACACAATCGTATGGGAAAAAAGAGAAGTTGGCGACGCTGAAATATTAGGAGAAGAAGTTGAGGAGGTGATACGCTCACTAAAAGAAGGTAAATCGCCATGTGTGAAAAATGTCCTAGTCGAATTTTTGAAATGTGTAGAAGACGTGTCTAAGGCAGGTATTTCCAAACTGTGAGCCGCGGCCCCCTGGGGAGCCTCGACCTTTCTACAAGGCGCCCCGGGGAGCCTCGACCTTTTAACAGGGGGCCGCGAAATATGCGAAGATACATTTTTTTGGTTTTTTTTTTTTTTCTCTTACACATGATAATCAAACTTTTACTTTGGCTAGGGCGCCATGGAAAATTTTTAATTGAAAAAAAGCTAGTCAATTTCATCAAATGGAAATGGAAATTCACAACAACTGTATCACGGTTGTTTTCAGTACACGCATAGTCAGACTGTTTTAAAGGTTTAACTCAATGCCAAACTTTCTGAAACGTACCAAAACGTCGGACGTGGTACAAGAAGTACAGTTTTGTTCGGGAAGGGTCAAAGAGTACCAGATTTGTACGAAAGTACCAACTTCGGCGGCCCCGTTACACCCTATCCGTCAGTACAGGTAAGCCATTACCTATTTTTATCTTTTTTATTTTAACTCTGCAATAGGAGAAATACGGCAATGAATAACTGAGCATACATCCATACCTCGTCGCCTGATCCAGGATATGACAAACCGGCATGTGGATTCTGTTGACGGTGTCAGTGCACAAGATCCGTATTTTCTACAAGTGTCATTACATTCCAGTAACCCAATATAGAAAAACTATCTCGACATTTCTGTCCGCATCCTGGAAGACGGCATATCCTTGCCAATACGGCTATTGAAATAGCATACCTGTTTTCCCCAATTTATTTATATATTTCCCCGTTTTGGTTCCCGTGCCTCTTTGGAAGAAGAGGGGTGGGGGGAGGGGGGGGGGGCAAAACTGGCCTTCCTTCCCCTAACAAACATCTAGTAAAATGTGACATTTCGTGTTTTTTTTTTCTCCAGAAATCGGAAGCATGTGCCATACGCCGCAAATAACTCAGCTACGTGCAAACCGCAACACAACTTGCTAGTTTTTTTAGGGGCAAACGCTAAAAAAGAAGAAATCATAAGAAAAAGCAGCAGCAAAAGAAGAAGAAGAAGAAGAAAAAAAAAAGAAGAAGAAGAAGAAGAAGAAGAAGAAGAAGAAGAAGAAGAAGAAGAAGAAGAAGAAGAAGAAGAAGAAGAAGAAGAAGAAGAAGAAGAAGAAGAAGATGATGATGATGAAGAAGAAGAAAACGAAGAAGAAGAAGATGAAGAAGAAGAAGATGAAGAAGAAGAAAAAGAAGAAGTAGAAGAAGGAGAAGAAGAAGATGAAGAAGAAGAAGAAAACGAAGAAGAAGATGATGAAGAAGAAGAAAAAGAAGAAGGAGAAGAAGGAGAAGAAGAAGAAGAAGAAGAAGAAGAAGAAGAAGAAGAAGAAGAAGAAGAAGAAGAAGAAGAAGAAGAAGAAGAAGAAGAAGAAGAAGAAGAAGAAGAAGAAGAAGAAGAAGAAGAAGAAGAAAAAAGAAGAAGAAGAAGAAGATGATGATGAAGAAGAAGAAGAAGAAGAAGAAGAAGAAGAAGAAGAAGAAGAAGAAGAAGAAGAAGAAGAAGAAGAAGAAGGGGTAGGGGAGGAGGAGTAAATCGAGGAAAAGGAACCCGCCCCCCCCCCCCCCGCCCTCCCCACCACTTTTGTCAGAATCTGTCTGCTCACATCCAGAAAAAAGCTTTCAGCACAAATCTCAGTTAGAGCAACGACTCGTTAACTTACAACCCTGAGCTTATGTAGCACAACAGTAATCACGTTTTCCTGCAGGTCCAGCGCTTCTCTGAGCCTGGAGGTGTGTAAGGAGTCCTAAACTGGGCCCTTAACCATGCCCAACCTTCTCATTTTGGGCACGAGCTGATACAGTAACTTTCAAATATTCGAAATATTGTATTTCTTGCCATTATTTTTTTTTAATTATTATTATTATTATTATTATTGTTCGCTTTAACAAAGTTTACGATTCTTTCGTGATATCCTACCCAGATGACGACACAGTATAGTCAAACATCAGCAAGACTGGGCTTCCTGGCTTTCTGATGCTTTTAACGACCCCAAAACATTTAAACTGGCCCTAACCCGAATCCTCCTACGTCCCATGAGAGAGTGCAGCCTAGGTCCCACGAGTGCATGCAGCCTAGGTCCCATGACTGCATTTAGTGATTCTGTGTCGATACCACTATGAATCTAATACTCATCATCATCATGTAACAGATCCTTTGCAGAACGTCGCTCTCATCACAGTCTGCCTGAAAGAAACAGTTCTCCCGCCTCATGTACTTTCATACTTAAGGAGTAACTTATATCTTGTGCCCATCTTCGTGTCAGTCGGTCCCTACCCCTTCTTCCTGGTACTATGCCTTCTGCTATAATTTTTTCCAATCCGTCGCGGCGCTTGATATGATCAAAATAGATCAGCTTCCGAGACAGGATGCTGTTTTTTAGCCAAACTTCCTTGATGTTCAGATCTTTCAAGATGTTAGTATTTCTCCTCTTCTTTGTCCAAGATATTCTGCAAATCTTTCTATAGAATTTCAGCTCAAAAGCCCCTATTCTCTTTCTTAAGGTGCTGTGTTGAGAGATAGTCCACGACTCACATCTGTATGTAGCCACAGGGAAGATGCATGCTCTCAAAATTCTAATTTTGATCTCCTTGCTGGTGTTTAACCATAGACGCTTAAGGCTGTTCAAAAATCTATCACTAGATACCGTAAATAAAAAGAACTCCCCAGGGGAGTATGAACATTACATGTATGCATTACATACATTACGTGTATTAGGCCCGAGAAGAGTAATTCATTTTACGTTTTAGTTTCAGATTACTCTCAACCTAAAAGCAGTGCGAAATAAGAGAATGTCAAGGCAACTACTAGTATCAAATTATCAACACGACTTTCAGAGCGCGAGGTAAACGACTTGACCACTTCGCCATGGAGACCCCCAGCTCCCTGAAGGTCGTGGGTTCCTGTCACGGCTGTGCCCTTTAGTTCGTAAGTGCAATTTTTCCGGAGATCTATGGGGATCGTCGCTGGAGCCACGGAGTTTGTGTTCTTGCGGCGCTCTCGGGACAGCAACCAATGACAGAGATCCTTCAATCCAGCAACATAAAGAGCACGAAACGAACCAATCAGCACTAAGATCATGGCGTTACAAACAACACGCATAAAACCTGGCTAGACAAACATGGGAAGCTCATATAGTTTGAAGTCCTTACGTCCTTCTCAGGACGTAATTTTTTGTTATTTGAAGCCCCACTCTGGCTTTTGTCAGGGGCCGCAATATAGGCAGGCCATAAAAATGGCCAAATGTCTGAACGCGGTTTCTGGGACCTCTCCACGGTGATCCTCATCCACATGGTGGCACATTGTGTCATCGGATGTTTATCGCTTGTGTGATGTCCTAGTGGGGTAGAAAGTCACATGGGAAGCCAGAACCACCAACACTAAAAAAAAAAACACACACACACAAAACCAACAATTAAATAACTGCATGAGAAGGAGAGTCTTGCTCCCTAGGTAAAGGCTGAACATGGGCAATTCAAACTGATGATGATGATGATGATGATGATGATGATGATGATGATGATGATGATGATGATGATGATGAGAAAAAAAAATAAAATGTATTCACCATAAATTATCAATTGACCCTTTAAGGTCGTGGAGATGTATACACTGGCATACACAACCTGCCAACTTTCACTGTCTTTCCCTTGTTGAGCAACTGTAAAGTAATTTAGTCCTTTACTTTCATGATGTTGTTATTCCAGGTTTTTATTGCCAAACTCCTGTTCGACTACCCTCCAATGTTCCTTGAATACAGGCTTTGCAACAAATCATGTCTTCACACATGCCCGATCCAAGCTTGAATGCGATGTTTACTCACCGCCAGCAGAGACTCGTGAAGTTCTGCAAATTCGCTTATTCTGTTTCTGATATATTTGTTAGTTTAATGTTCTTAATAGCTAATTCGTAAAATTCGTTTGTAGTGTTTGAATTCAAAAGCCTGAATACTCCTTTCCTCTTCCACCGTGAAAGTTATTTTAAATTGGTAAACATTTCATCTATCATCATCATCATCATCATCATCATCATCATCCTCATCATCATCATCATCATCATCATCATCATCATCATCATCCTCATCATCATCATCATCATCATCATCAAACAATGGGTCCCGTACAGAACAACGTTCTTGTTACTCCACGCCTAAACGTATCTTTATCTCTAGCTCATTCTCCAGCCCTCTGTGCTTTCATAGACAAATAATCTAATAATATTTGGAATCTACTTTCGTAGAGGTCTGCATCTGCCTCGTTTTTTGGAAAGTATAACCCTCCACTGGCATTCTCTCCAGGCCACCCTGACGTTTAACACAATACCACAGCTTTCGGGACAGGATGCTGTTTATGGGACAGTTCTCCTCAAATATTGCGTCCATAGCATCTATAGGAACTCTAATAATCACCCCTCTAAAAGGCTAACTAGCTATTGTGATAGGTGCAGATTACACCTCCTAGCTGTAAACTACAGCGTGTCAACAACTTTTTCACAACGAAGACAGAACAATTCGGTAAATGCAAACAAGCGAACAAGAGATGCAGGCGATGACAACAATTCGTGGTTAATCTCTCTCTCCTCCCCCCCTCTCCCGTCCCTGACAGCTACTAGAACTTTACCTATGCTCCAAGCGTAGGCGCTGCCGGTGTGTAGCGGCTAGACCTTCGTCTCAAGCCTGAAAGTGTTAGGTTCAAATCTGCATTGAGCGGATTTATTTTTTAAGACCTTGGCCGCCAGATCGACCCAGCCTAAAATTGGCACCAGGTAGTCATAGGAAGTAAAGGCGACCGGGGTGATGTTTACCACATCATATACCAAATGCCGATTTAGACATAACATTTAGATCTAGCCCTATATGCCTAAGACGCAAGGGTCTTTTTACTTCAAGTGTGCCGCTGGGTGGTCTAGACGGTAGTTAAGGCATGTCAAAATATTCATCATCATGCTTCGATTTCCACGGGGACAGCTGAAAAAAAAACAGCTTGCTCGTGGCATTCTGACAGTAGTATGAGAGTAGTACCGTAGAAGATACTGCGGCCTTACCATGCAATATCCCTAAAACAGGGATATACATTGTGGAGACAGGACACCTGTTAAAGGATCCATAAAGCGACGAAACCGGAAACGGATGTAATCTTAAAAATTCTCACCTTAAACAAACGAAACAAAAACAGCAAGTCATGATAGCTAATCATGCGTGTCAAGTTTCTCTATAAAGATGAGTTAGCTGCTTTTTCTTTACAGAACGTCATAAAGCAAGCCTTACATTTGTTGGCTGCTTGTCGTTTCATCTGACAGTTATACATAGTTTGCCATTGCTTACCAGATATAAGTCTGCTTATAAAGTATTTAGTAAAAACGATGAAGCCCAACTCCATTCAGTCTGGCTTTGCTGTGGCTTCGTTGTTGTTGTTTGTAGTTTCACAAACTAGCGCCCAGAAATTTGGCGATGCCGTTCTGGTGCACGAGTGGAATCAACTGGAATTTGCTTGGCCCTCAAATGCTGAAAAAGAGGCGGCCATTCAGAATCAGACCTATGTGCCTGAGAGAAGCATGCTGGCTGGAATTAAGGTACTGTAAAACTTTAACTGTCATCGTCCGGACCAGTAAGTAAAGTAAGAAAGGACCCTTTTCTCCGCCTATAGGCGTATAGGGCATATAGGGCTAGACATATATTTTTATAGATCAATCGGCACAAGATAGGTGATGTGGTCAGCACCACGCCGGCCGCCTTTACCTCCCGGGACTGCACCCGGTACCTACTCAAAGCTGGGTCGACCTGGGAGCCAAGGTCATTTTTTTGAAAATAGTCCGGCTACGCCAGGGAGCTAACCCACGGCCTTCCGATCCGCGGCGAGCGTCTAGCCGCTCGGCCAAGGCGACTCCCCCGTCCCGACCAGGGATACCGAATAGACATATAACATAAATCTGTTGATGCATGTGTACAGTAACGAGGTTTCACGGCCAGCTTAAAACACAAATGAAAAAAAAAAATCCTTGGTGCTTTCTTAATACCCTACCCCAAACAGGGGAAATCCACGTCACGTAACAGTCTAATATTTCAGGGGGTAGTAGATAGGCTGCATGCAGTCGTGGGACTTAGGCTGAACTCTCTTGTGGGACGTAGGTGGGTTGGGGTTAGGGCCAGATCTGGATGTTTTGGGATCATTAAAAGCATTAGAAAGCTATGAAACCCAGTCTTACCACCCTCTAAAATGTTTACCTGTCCCGTGACGTCATCTGGGGTAGGATATTGCGAAAGAACCAAATCCTTTGAAATGAAATAATACAAACATATTGTTTTAAGTTTTTTCAAACGATCAACATAGACTTCAATGTAACTGTGATAATCCACAGAAATATAATGTAATACTTTAAACCTACGTTACTTTAGAATAATGTCATCTATTTCTGTGTCTATCTACGAAGCCATGTTCTGTATCTTACGCAAAAGTGGGATTTGTGTTGCATTTGTCTCCTTTTGCATTTCAACCCAGTCGATTCACTTTGATAACATTGTGTTTGTTTCTGAGTGGCTTGTTGTAGGTTTTTGGTTAAGAACTCATCCTCCATCGTCGTCAATTTGTTTCTTCGTTTTTTTTCTCTCTCTCTTTTAGTTTTATTGTACGTGTTATAGAAGCGATTTATTATTTATTACATGATAGTACAGTTAAACCTCATTAACATAAACTCGCATAAGAAGAACACTTGGTTAAAATGAACAAAAGTTTAGTCCACTTTATGGATGTTTTGTTTTAAAACCCCGAGAACAGGATAGCTTTTTTAAAACACGAACACTTGATTTGTGTGTGCGTGTGTACTAAAAAAGTGTTGTTTACTAAAAAAAAGTGTTGTGTGCTAAATAAGTGTTGTGTGCTAAATAAGTGTTGTGCTAAAAAAGGGTTGTGTGCTAAATAAGTGGTGTGCTAAATAAGTGTTATGTGCCAAATAAGTGTTGTGTACTAAATAAGTGTTGTGGGGTAAATAACAGTTGTGTGCTAAATAAGTGGTGTGAAAAAAAGTGTTTTGTGCTAAATAAGTGTTGTGTGCTAAATAAGTGTTGTGTACTAAATATGTGTTCTGTGCTAAATAAGTGTCGTGTGCAAGTATGCAAGTATGCTAGAAGTCAGAGAGAGAGAGAGAGAGAGAGAGAGAGAGAGAGAGAGAGAGAGAGAGAGAGAGAGAGAGAGAGAGAGAGAGAGAGAGAGAGAGAGAGAGAGAGAGAGACAGACAGACAGACAGACAGACAGACAGACAGACAGACAGAGAGTGTGTGTGTGTGTGCATAAATATTGAGGATCACGCTGACAGGGGCTAGTGCACACTACTCAGGCCACCTAAAGTGTGTGAAACAGCTGCTTCTTTTTCTTTCTCAACGGCTGTAAACTCCGGTGGAAAGTTCTGGTTGTTCGTCCACGTCTGACCTCTAGTCCTTTTCCAGAAACTGGGTAATGTGTGCACATCAGTTTTACAGGTCTGACTCATTTGCATACAGACTATTGGTTCCTTGCCTCTCAGGCAGATGTACTCCGACTTCGAAGAAAGCTCCCCAATGAGTAGACGCTTACGACATGCTTGTTGGACAGGCAGTGAGTCTATTCTTGTTTTCCCCAAAATGGGGCGACGGAACTCACACGGGAAAAACAGTTGCTTGAAATTCACGAGAATTGGAAGTAATAATTAAATTCGTTTAAAAAAAAAAACCCACAAAGATGAAAGCTAGAGAGCGAGCAAGGGGCAGGCAACAATTCAAGTGGAATGATAATTTAAAAAGAAAGAAAAACAACTGTCAGAGAAAGTTTATATACTGGGCAAAAAGACAGATCGTATGGAATTCCACTGCAGCCAACCTTTAGTTTGGAGGCGGCGCGTGTTTGATTGAATTCCCGCGTACCAGCGGTGTTGACATAAAAACATTTAGTCTCTTAACTCTTGGTGTTTCTACTTTCTTCTTGTATGCTGTCGTTGCTCACATAATTGGATTCCTTCTCATTTCAGTCTTTCATTTTCAATGATTTTAATTACAGGCGTTGTTCGTTTCTCGCATGATCTCATCTAGTTTTGTTCACGGCCTTTTTATTTTTTCTTCAAATATTTCATTTCGCAGTTGGTTAGATCTCTTTCATGTTCTTTGGCCAATGTCAAAGTCTGACATGGATAGCACAAGGTTGGTATGAAGACTGCATTACTAATTTGTCTTTTTGTTTCTATTGCATAGCGGAGTGTTTTACAATTGGGGTCAGCTGATACGTGACAATGCTGGCTTGTTGGATTCGTGTTTCAGTCTTTGTCTGTCTATTTGGCGATCACATGTAAAGATCATCTCCCAATGTATTTAGAGTGTTGAACTTGTTTTAACCTCTGGTCTTTAATCTTGATGTCGATTGTTTGATGTTCTTTTGCTGTACATATGACTTCTGTTTGTTGTTGTTGTTGTAATGTTAACTTTCATATTATTTCTGAGACAGCTGTCGTGTCCTTGGTTAACGTGGTCCTGTAGCTGATTAACTTGATCGTGGAAAAAACATTGGTCGTCGGCGAAAGGGATTCATCAGTATAATATTACTATTATTTTTTTTTTAAATCTTACAGATTCTTCATATTTCATCCTTTCCCGGGGGCCGAACTGAAAAACCCCCAGCGACTCCATTCTGGGTCGCGATACGTGGGTTCGGAATCCGTTCAGTAACGGTAACAACAGAATACTGGTGACATTAGGAGAGATGGTAGCTCAATGGTTGTCTGCTTGCTTGACGATCCAGAGTTGGAATAAAAATCAGTGTGGATATTTACAAATAATCTACGACTTCCAGTACGAGCCAGCCTAATATGAGTACCAGGAAGTGTCACTGGAAGTAAAGTCAGTCGTGGTGTGTTGATCCTGTTCCCCACCTGTGCCGACTGGTCTAAAACATATGCTTCTTGCGTCAATGGTGTAAATATAGTAATTCACGTACTCTACTGGAAACGATAATCGGTAAAAATGAATTGACCAATGATTTATATTTTCTATTCACAGATTCACAAAGACAACGTATACGTCACCATTCCAAGATGGAGATGGTTGAATGGTCATCCGGTCGTCCTAGCCAAAGTGGTCAACACAACTGGTAAAGCGGTACTTGAGCCATACCCAAGCTGGGCTGCCCAGAAACAAGGAGACTGCAACGCACTGCAGTACGTTCAGAGCATGGAGATTGACCCCAACACGGACCTTATGTATGTCATAGATACTGGTGTCATCGGACACCAGTTGAGCCTCTGCCCAGCCAAAGTGGTCATTTATGATCTGAAAACAAACAGTCAAATCCACAAATATGAATTCCCACAAGAAGTGGTTAACCGTTCAAGTGTTTTCTTGAATGATATAGTTTTAGACTACATCAACGGAACTGTTAGATACTTATATATTACAAATACCTTTGAACAAACCATTGTTGTTTACGATTTACAGACACAGTCGTCTTACAAAAAAGCACATCCTACCATGGGACTTGAAGGAAATGGCGCAGAAAACATCACTATTAATGGTGTAACTTACACATTTCCTATGGCCATAAATGGAATCGCAATGTCTCCTGACTTTAAATACGTGTACTATAGTTCTTTAGCGGGGTACAACTTACACCAGGTTCCTACGTCAACTCTGAGAAGCAAAACTGCAGGAACAGCCGGCATTAGGGTCGTTGGGAGAAAGACATCGCAGACCGATGGTCTGGCTCATGGAAATAAACGGATTTATTACGGGGCTATTGGTCTTAACGCTGTTTACTTCTGGGACAAGGAAAAGGACTTGGTTGATCAGAAGATAGGAGAAGACAGGGTCATGATGACAACTCAAAAGGAGCTAAAGAGAGATAACAGGACAATGGAGTGGCCAGATACGTTTGCTTTTGACGAACAGGGTTGGATTTGGGTGATTACTAGTAGGTTGCAAATCTACTGGGTTTCGTCTGGGCTTCCAGTAACGGGTGATCCTTTTATAAGGGTGTGGAAGATTTATGTGAATGAAACCAGTTACTTAAACCGAGCTAACGAACGAACAGTCGATGGTAATAATGGAGCTAAGACTCTTTCCCCACATTTGGTCGGGGGCGTGCATATCATAGTCATTATTTCATGTCTTTCCATATTTTCTACTGCATGGTCGCGAATCTGTTAAGTGTCACATTTCTTCTCCATGGTGGCGAAATTTCTAAGTGTCACATTTCTTCTCCATGGTGGCGAAATTGCTAACTGTCACATTTCTTCTCCATGGTGCCGAAATTGCTAAGTGTCAAATTTCTTCTCCATGGTGGCGAAATTGATAAGTGTCACATTTCTTCTCCATGGTGGCGAAATTGCTAAGTGTCACATTTCTTCTCCATGGTGGCGAAATTGATAAGTGTCAATTTCTTCTCCATGGTGGCGAAATTGCTAAGTGTCACATTTCTTCTCCATGGTGGCGAAATTGCTAACTGTCACATTTCTTTTCCATGGTGGCGAAATTGCTAACTGTCACATTTCTTCTCCATGGTGGCGAAATTGCTAAGTGTCACATTTCTTCTCCATGGCGGCGAAATTGCTAAGTGTCACATTTCTTCTCCATGGTGGCGAAATTGCTAACTGTCACATTTCTTCTCCATGGTGCCGAAATTGCTAAGTGTCAAATTTCTTCTCCATGGTGGCGAAATTGATAAGTGTCAAATTTCTTCTCCATGGTGGCGAAATTGCTAAGTGTCACATTTCTTCTCCATGGTGGCGAAATTGCTAAGTGTCACATTGCTTCTCCGTGGCGGTGAATCTGCCAAGTGTCATTATTCTTTTTTATGTAAACAGAAGTGACTGCAGTCAATCTAATATCAAGAAATCAATCAACTGGGATGTGACTAAGAAGGTTAATGAAAGGAGGAAGTGGGACAACGTACACATGCACAACAACAAGGCGTTTGGGCCAGAGCCTTTCTCGACATAAACCACAAATATAAAACATCTAAGTTTCATATGTTTTTCTGCATGATCGCGAATTTTCTAACATTAAAATTGTCCAACGTTTGCCTGTAAGCCTGTTTGTCAATCTGTCGAATTTTCACTGAGGTTAGGATTTTATGCTATTTTTGACATAAACTCAGAAGTCAGTCTAATTTAAATACAACGATATGATTGGGACGCAAAAGCGGCCAACATGATTTTGACCACAATACACATAAAGTACCTTCCAACGTATACCAATATAGGTTGCTAGTGTCAGGTACAAAATCTGGCTCAAACCAAAGAAAAGGTGCTGTCAA
Source organism: Candidula unifasciata (assembly GCA_905116865.2). Taxonomy (NCBI): domain Eukaryota; kingdom Metazoa; phylum Mollusca; class Gastropoda; order Stylommatophora; family Geomitridae; genus Candidula; species Candidula unifasciata. The sequence continues at coordinate 9,541 of CAJHNH020002315.1, read as the reverse complement.
GTCAAGTGGGTGAAGAACCCTTTTCCTACTAGTGACGAATCAGGTATATAGTGATAGGGCCTATTTTTACTGAAAACAGACAGCTTTAGTGTCCCAGAACATTTCGGGGTACTCATTGTAAGCCCCACTTTTAACTCATTGTGTTCCTTGGTACTGTTATATTATTCTCCCACTTCCGGGTCCAAATCTAAACTGCTTTACGTAACAAATACTTGGGAATCAATGAGTTAAACCGATAATTGCATTGTACTAAAATTGTTAATCCCAAACGACACGAAAAGCATCTCACAAGCCTTGAATCTCAGCCATCGGCTATTGTGTTCACTGACTTTTCATATTTGACAAGAGAATACTAAATAAATCTGGCTTCCCTAGTGGCCAGTTTCTCTATGAATATTTATCCTTTTATCAAACGATATTTTTAAACATTTATTCAGTCGTTTGGTAACTGTAAGTTTTAATTTCCTTCAGTGGGATAATAACGTTGTTGTCGAGAAACGTTCACATTTACTTATGTGCATTGAATTTCCTTTTGTGTCATTTATTGCCAAATTTGTTACATTGAGAAAAAATAAATTCTTGAAGCGATGTAAATAAACATGTGAACAATGGGTTGACAAGCTTAAAAACATATAATGACAGTGGGAGTGTTTTTTTTTCCTTCCTTTCAAAGGAACTGTTTTTCTGTCTTTATTGTCTGTATGTAGCCCTTTTTTAGGGCAGTGTAGGATGAAAGGAGGGGTGAGCAAGATCCTTGGGACCAACCCAGAAATCCTCCCACCCCTACCCCACCCCACCGTCCGAGGAAAGGATAAAGAATAAAGAGAACGAACGTGGGAAGAAACATCAAAACGGAGCGAGACAATTTTTTATGAGAAAGCTGACACGTTTAAATTAATTCGAGAAATTAAAAGTAGACAGACGCAACTTCAGAGTTAAACAGTATGCTTTTACCAAAGCAGCAAGGATTCTTTAGGAAAGAGGCACCAAAGACTTTAGTTTTGTGATCTGGTGCGACTGTATGCTGGACCTCCTGGCCGCACAAACTTCAAGAGATAGCTTGGGAAGGGAGATAACATACTCAACAAACGTCCAGTCCATCTATGATGTATTACAGTGGGCTCTCGCCCATTGTGGTGAAACGGACACAATGGATGGAATAAAATCTGGTCAAAGAAAGAGCTCTGGGAAAATATGATCTCTATCTTATATCATAACTAGAGGCATATACATTGATCAAAAGAAGTGCACTAACTCGTGGAGCCAGAGCTTCTTCTTCTTCTTCTTCTTCTTCTTCTTCTTCTTCTTCTTCTTCTTCTTCTTCTTCTTCTCTTCCACCTTGTACCTCATCGAAGTGTCGGGAGGAGATGTAATGTACGTTGATGAGCTCTGTCAAGAGCACTATCGAGACAGATGTTCATTTCTGGAAGGCTGTTTTTAATGCCATCACTCCATGTTTTCAGAGGTCTTCCACTCGCTCTATACCCGTTCTCACGTTTTAGTGTGGCTCGCTGTGGCAAATAGTACCAGAGAATTCTTGTTAGGTGTCCAAACCACTTTATTTGTTGTTCTTTGATGACCTGTAAGGCTGGCTTTATTCCCAGCATTCGTCTGATTTCATGATTTCGTATTCTGTCTTTCCTTAAATCTCCTGCAGCTCTTCTAAGGCATTTCATTTATGTTGTCACAATTTTACGTTTATTGGAGGATGTAAGTGTCCACGTTTGGCATTGATAGCATAGTTATGGCCAAAAAAATAATTCTGATAAGATTTAATTTAGTACTCTGAGGAATCTGCTTGTGTGTCAACAGGGGAGATAGTTGCCCCATTACTTGATTAGCTTTGGCACATCTGGAGCTAATTTCTCTGTCCAGTTTTCCGTCGGATGTGAAAATTGCTCCCAAATACTTAAATTTTTCTGTTTTTCTCAGGGTGTTGTTTTTTAAATTTTATTTCCTAATAGTCTTTATATCTTCCTATCACCATTGTCTCTGTCTTCGTAGTGTTTATTTTTTCATATAATATTCCTCCCCTTTGTTA
>CAJHNH020002315.1:0-2500 GCA_905116865.2 Candidula unifasciata | reverse complement strand
GTATGTATGTCATGTATGTATGTATGTATGTATGTATCGTATGGAATAAACATGTATGTATGTATGTATGTTATTGTATGTATGTATGTATGTCTGTTGTATGTAAATGCCTGTATTTTCATGTATGTATGTATACCCTAAAGCTGTCATGTATGTCATGTAGCTGTATGTAATGTTATGTCATGTCCTAGCTATGTATGTGTATGTATGTTGTAGCTGTAAAAGGCGTATGTCCAAAATGTACTGTATGTAGCTGTATGTTATGTATGTATGTACCACCATGTATGTATGTAATGTATGTATGCTTTTTGTATGTATGTATGTATGTTTGTGTATGTATAGTATGTACTGTATGTCAAATGTATGTTTTTTATGTAAGATTTGATAAATTTACTCCAAATGAAAACATCTAAAAAAATATCTATCATCTAAATGTCAAAAACGCCATCTAAATGCAAAGGAAAAAAATCTAAATCTGGATGTAGAACATCAAAAGTGGCAACACTGCGGGCAACCCAAATTCGAATCCTCGCTAGGACTGTCGCTTTTTCTGTCGGGGGTCAAAATAAAATAGTAACCTGCACAGTTAGTGGCTAGAGCTCTAGCTATACGGCCCAAGATCATCAGATCCAAAGATCTCCCCCCCCCTCCCCCTGTACACCGCAAAACATGTAAATGCAGGCAGTAAATGTGAAGTTTCCTTTACATAAATGTTAGTGGCTTATTGGTTATGCAAAAAGGGGGGGGGGGGGAAGGACTAATATTTTATAGAACATTTGGCAGTGGATGGGTGATGTGATCAACCCCACGGCAGAAGACTTTACTTCCTGGGACATTATCTTATAATAGTTTGGGCTAAATCGATCTGAGAGCCCAGGTCGTAATTCGTAAAATAATGGATTTGTACTCATGACCTTTGAATCCGCAGACGAGCAGCTAGCCGCCATACCCTGATAGCTCCTTCCTGATACATGCAGTTATGGCTTTCATTTGCTTCTTTTAAAAAACTACCTAAAGTATTTCAGGATCCTTGCCGGTGCTACAGAACCTGTACACGGTGCTGAGCTACCTCAGACTTGTGTTAGAAGAAGAACGGAGCACTTATAGGTTACTACCCGTGTGCCGTGATGTTAATCCGTTGTTTAGAACCTAAAAACATCATTTGCTGTCATTTGTATTCGAGCCATAGCTAGACTATCCGGCGGGAACTATCTTCAATAAGATGCGCAAGTTACTGACAACTAGAGGGATAAACTGCACACTAAAAATGAGAATCATCAAATGTTATGTATACTCAATCCTGCTACATGGTGCAGAAACGTGGACAATGAACAAGACAAGAAACTAGAAAATCGAACTGAGTCTCTGGAAATATGGGTATACAGAAGATTTGGTCATATTTTATGGGAACAAAATCAGTACAGTACAGAGATTCCGGAAAGACTAGAAATACATAGAGAATTTTTGAAAAAAATAAAAAGAGACAATTGAAATACTTTGGCCATATTATAAGACATAACACGAGTTTGAAATCCGTACTGGAGAAAAAGGTCAAAGGTAAGACAGTAAGAGGTAGGCAATGATACAACTTGGAGGACAACCTTAAGAGATAGACGAACAGCAGTCTGAGAGAGTGTACAACAAGACAAGAGACAGACTGTGTTGGAGATCCATTGCAGCTCACCCTCACTGTGGAGACGGCACCTGATTGATTGAGTCTCTTCAATTGAAATCAGCATAAAGGTACCAAAATATTAAATAACTGATTTGGGGACTATTGTCAAGGGAAATATAAGTGGCCAGTGATATGCTGAGCACATTACCTATATTTCGCCTTTTGTCTTATAAAATATACGGCTGTAGCACCATATGTTCGATTTTCCAATAGTGTGAAAAGAATAGTGTTAACTGCAGACGGGGCAAAGACAATTAGACACAAACATGTGTTGGCTTTTTTGTCCTAGGGTATGCTGGTGTGAAAGGCAATGATAGAGCAGACATCGCCCTGGCTGGCAGTGCGACGAACAGGAATGAGCCCTCTATGGACAGGAGAGACATCATCAATGCCATAGGAGAGACTAAACGCAGTGAGGCTTTCAATTTCGTGGAAAATAATTTTACCAACTGGTGCGGCGAGAAAGGAAAACCATGCGGGAGCCACTCGTCGTTACATTAACCAAAACAGAATGAGAGTTGTTAGCTTAAAAACACTTACAGACATACTCAGGAGATCGGAGCACTTATGGTCATGTCAGATGTGCGATGAAGATGATCTCAAAAAATGAACACTGGACTGTGGTTTTACTTTTATTTCCACTTTGTGGCTTAGAGCTTAGTGAACTTGTTTCACCATCTTTGACTTTTAGTTCGGAGGAGCAGATGGATCACCAAAGTCTGGTGAGATTGATGCAAGGGTGAGGGGGGGGGGGGGGGGGGGGGGGGGGGATGGTGACGAAAGGTTCCGGCAGATGCTCGAGGCTTAAAGGAAAGGCAAGACGGA
>CAJHNH020002314.1:0-114334 GCA_905116865.2 Candidula unifasciata | reverse complement strand
AGTAGTAGCAGCAGTAATAGCAGCAGCAATAATAGTAACAGTAACAGCGGGAGCAACAGTATTATTTAAAATAGACGTAGTAGTAGTAACAGCAGCAGCAGTAGTAGTAGTGGTTATGGCGGATGTGGTTGCAGTAGCAGTTGTAGTAGCAGTAATATATGTTGTTTCGATGGAGGCAAGTCTGGTGATAGTGACGGCTGCAGTTGCAGCAGATCTAGAGTCTAGACTGAGAAGGGAAGGACAATGAGACTTAACATTCGCCACACTCAGCACTTCTCCCTGACTTCTTGCACCGCGGGAATTCTACAGATCGCCACATGCTAAATGTAACCTTTGACGAAAGTACCTTGACCTGACTCAAACATTGACCTAGCTTTCCCGCCAGTTATGAACCAGATTTCCACGCTAAAGGATGGGTCAGAGGGTGGCTTGCACTCGAAGTCAGCCCAAGACGTTGAACTTTAGGCATTAAAAAAATGTAAAAGGTCACTGGTGGGTTTAGTGGTCACTGGGAGGTCAGTCAGGCAGCGTCGTTTCCGTCTGGCCTAGTTATGTGACCCGGTGATTACAGTGGACTGTCGAACGTTGAGCGTGGTCTGGCTTGCTAGTTAGTGGTGGACATCTAGCGGAGACCCGAATGTCTTTTGTTAGTAGGTAAACAAATTGTCTTTTCTCATCCTTCTCCACAACCTACCATATTGTTTCTTCTACCTTTCTCCCGCTTCCTAGTTTTTATTGTTACTGCTTTATTTCTTCTTCCTCATACTCTTCTTCTCCTGCTCCTCTTTTTCTTCCTCTTCCTTTTTTTCTCTTCTTCTTCCCTATCCTTTTCTTCCTCCTTATTTTATTATTCTTCATGCTTATTCTTCTTCTTCTTCTTCTTCTTCTTCTTCTTCTTCTTCTTCTTCTTCTTCTTCTTCTTCTTCTTCTACTATGATTAATTCTGCTGTTGCTTTGCTACTACTATTACTAACTGCTGTACGACTCTACTTCTGCTGCTACCACAACCCCTACCACTAGTACTATTTACTATTCTACCACTACTGTTACTTCTACTACATTTTCCCCCCTTAAACGTTTGTTCATTATTAGCCTCTAGATCATAGTTACTTCCCGTATTTTCACTTTGTTTACAGCAGAGCTGCGACATTTGCGCTCAGTAGACCACACTCCCCTGTCTTCCCGCGGTTTGTTGACCCAGTTAGTATTACTGGCCCAGTAATACTCTGCATTTTCATTGGACATTTCATGGTCCCGCTGCGATGACGTGGTTCGTGTGCCTTTCGTCTATACCAGTGGCTCTCAACCTTCATAAAACCGCTACCCTTTAATACAGTTCCTTATTTTGTGGTGACCCCCAACCATAACATTATTTTCGTTGCTACCTCATAACTTCAATGAATAAATGTTTTCCGATGGTCTTTGGCGACCTTTGTGAAAGAATCGTTCCACCCCTCAAAAGGGACGCGACTCACAGGTTGAGAACCGCTGTTGAATAGGTTTGCGTGCTGGTTCATTTTCCCGCCCATCTACATCAGTGCAGCTCAACCTTTCCACACACCAGAAACAGTGGACAATGTCTCTACGGCCCACCAAAAACAGTGGACATCGTCTCTACGGCCCACCAAAAACAGTAGACATCGTCTCTACGGCCCACCAAAAAACAGTGGATATTGTTTCTACAGCCCATCAGAAACAGTGGATATTGTTTCTACGGCCCACCAAAAACAGTGGATATTGTTTCTACGGCCCAACAGAAACAGTGGACATTGTCTCTACGGCCCACCAAAAACAGTGGATATTGTTTCTACGGCCCACCAGAAACAGTGGACATTGTCTCTACGGCCCACCAGAAACAGTGGACATTGTCTCTACGGCCCACCAGAAACAGTGGACATTGTCTCTACGGCCCAACAGAAACAGTGGACATTGTCTCTACTGCCCACCAGAAACAGTGGACATTGTTTCTACGGCCCACCAGAAACAGTGGACATTGTCTCTACGGCCCAGCTGACAGCTAACCAGACACACAAACAAATGTAGACAGAAATATGTTTGTTTATCTGATGTCATAAAATTACAATTTTCAGCCGTTGCGACAGCAGCAGCAGCAGCAGCAGCAGTAGCTGCTTAGATGTTAGGCACTCTGAGAAATATGGCTGGAACATTGTTCAGATAGCCAAAGCGCTGCAATAACATTCATTTGTTTTCCGTGTTTGGCTTTCATTAAATGTTTTATGTGGTCAAACGGGATACCAGGGATTTGTTCCCGTTCCATTCTCACTCTCCAGGAGGTGTTCGGTCATCCTACAGAGTGTGATCTTAACGAGGGAAAAAAAACTACCTAACCGATCCTGTTACATAATTAAATAGACATTATTGGTGATTGTGACGTGACGCGTGGTTTAAATGTTCATGTTGTTGAGTAGGGATCTTCCTTTCAACACATTCTCTCCACTAGATACACCGAACTAAAATCTGAGCTATGTTGCTCTCAGACAAAGTCCTGGATATCCAAGAAAACAGCCATATTGGCTCGTTAAGTATATTAACATTAGCTGAACTTGGTACCCACAAGAGAAAGCAAGGAATTTTAGATGTCTATCATACTTAATGAATTATTAGACAGGGCAAGTGATTCCTCCGTCATCTACCTTCTCCCGGTGTTATTATTAATAATTAAAGAATTATTATATTATTTGAGCCCCCACCAAATGGTATTCTATCCTAACAGTTTAATTAAACATGTAAGAACAGACATTTGGAATTTAACAAACTATGTAGTTTAAAACTTGACATACAGCTTTATTTACTACAATGAAATTCCCAGTTTGTTGATTTACACAAACAGTGACTGGTTAATTTGATGATGGTGTTAAGCTTCAGCGAGAAAAACAGCTCGGGGGTTAGAGTGGTATGATAATGATGATAATAGGTTAACATAAAGGGGTTAACTCAACTTATAAGCCTCTGACAGCCGTGAGGAACTGTCAAGCTTGTCCAACTCTTCCTTGCCTGTTGTCTGCCTGTTTCAGCTTATTCTCCACTTCATCCCCACCTCGTTCTCCACCTCGTTCTCCACCTCGTTCTCCACCTCGTTCCCAGCTGGCCGAGTCTAACACAATGTAGGCTACTTCATGGACTGATCGTCACATGGGCGCTGTAATCATGGAAACAAAACACATACGTGTAGTATCTTGACTTACACTAAGAATACATGTATCAATTAATACAACATATAATAATAAGATATAGCCCATCACTCCTCCTCATATTCCACATCCTCTCCAGTCTAGTCTGAAGGTCTTTTGTCTTACATGGGCGTCACATATCCTGCCTTCCCTCAAATGCTATGTCATGATAGTTGACTTTCTAAGTCTGTTGTCCGTCTTCACTCAGACTTCGAGTTGGCTGACATAGATATTACATGACCACGTGGAGCAGGTTATGTGCTGAAAACTCAAACATTATATATGTGCACGCTGTCCTGAATATTATCTTTCAGTGACAGTAAATACTGTACACCCATCATTCTCCCCCTGGGGTTATAAATCCCCTGTTTAGGTGAACACATTAAGTGAGCACATGGTGGGCACACAAAACGTAGCAGCATCCCTGCACATATTTGGGCATCATTTCCCACAGTCCCAACTCATATTTTGGCTGATCGTGAAAACAATATAATTACATTTCATTATAGCAAATGTCATTGTTCACATCTTATTTTATACACATGAAAACATACAATGAAAAACATGTGACACAAACATACAAGAAATAGGAATAGTTTAGCAGTTCCCTAACGGAGATACTGAATACTCACAGAACTATTTCAAGCAGAATGTGCAGACAAATTAGGAAAAGGTAGTATAGACTAAGCTTAACTCCCTAACCTAAGTATACAAGATTAAAATTAATATTTTCTCTCACCTGGGAACTTCCCATTAATCGCCAAACCAGAGTACGACAGTAAAATATACCTTTACGTCGACCTGTTTGTTTGCCGGCAGGCTGCGATTAATGACGGGAATTCCACAGGCTCGCAGTATAAGTATTAATCTATTGTCCAAATTAAACTCCTCCCTTTCCTTAGTTTTTACCCAACCCTCAAGATGATGGCTTAAGCTCCTCCTCCGAAGTACCTATCAAATCACATTAGCTAACAAGTGGCCTGTCAGTCAATTATGGACTGACATCCCTAGAGCAAACATTCTTAAGTGCCCCAATCTAGTTTACCCCGAATTACACTGACGTGTTAAACTTTAAACTTCTCCTCGCCTCAATGTCTACAGTCCGCTCAATTCCCCTGTTCAAAAGGGCCCCACTCAGGCTGTGTTAGGAGATAACATTATGACACTGGCGTGAGAATCAAACCTACACCCCTAGTCTCATCAAAAGTCTGTTCAAAGCAGTCTGGTCAGGAGATAACATTTATGACATGGGCATGTGAAAGGGAATTCTCTAGCCCCGGTGTAATTGTGTAACATTACCCAAGACTGAGTCGCTTTGTCTGGACTAAGGACTGGAAACAATTTAAATCCGTGCGGTTTAAAGCAATATTAGGATAAAGCGCAGAGTAAATATAATTCTGTCTCTTTAGAACCAGAAGAACTTATTACAAGTACTAACTTCTGGAATCACTGAGATCGTCTCGTGACAGTGATCCACCTGGACTTCCCCCCTGTTCACTTGGACTTTTCCCCCTGTCCACATGGACTTTCCCCCCTGTCCACTTGGACTTCCCCCCTGTTTACTTGGACTTTCCCCCTGTCCACTTGGACTTTCCCCCTGTCTACTTGGACTTTCCCCCTGTCCACCTGGACTTTCTCCCTGTCCACCTGGACTTTCCCCCTGTCTACTTGGACTTCCCCCCTGTCTACTTGGACTTTCTCCCTGTCTACTTGGACTTTCCCCCTCTCTACCTGGACTTTCTCCCTGTCCACCTGGACTTTCCCCTCTGTTCACATGGACTTTCTCCCTGTCCACCTGGACTTTCTCCCTGTCCACATAGACTTTCCCCTCTGTTCACATGGACTTTCTCCCTGTCCACATGGACTTTCGTCCTGTCCACATGGACTTTCACCTCTGTCCACATAGACTTTCCCTCTGTACACTTGGACTTTCCCCCTGTCCACTTGTACTCTCCCCCGTCCACTTGGACTTTCCCTCTGTCCAGTAGGACTTTTCTGTTGTCCACTTGGACTTTTTCCCTGTCCACATGGACTTTCCCCCTGTCCACATGGTTTTTTCCCCTATCCACATGGACTTTCCCCCTATCCACATGGACTTTCCCCCTGTCCACTTGGACTTTGTCTCCTGTCCTCCTGGACATTTCCAGTGGGCCGTGATCCATTGGCGGAAGAACACCGAAATCTACACAACCTATAGATGTAACCTGTTTGTCCCACACAACCTATAGATGTAACCTGTCTGCCCCCCACAACCTATAGATGTAACCTGTCTGTCTCACACAACCTATAGATGTAACCTGTCTGCCCCACACAAACCTATAGATGTAACCTGTCTGCCCCCCACAACCTATAGATGTAACCTGTCTGTCCCACACAAACTATAGATGTAACCTGTCTGTCCCACACAAACTATAGATGTAACCTGTTTGTCCCACACAACCTATAGATGTAACCTGTTTGTCCCACACAACCTATAGATGTAACCTGTCTGCCCCACACAACCTATAGATGTAACCTGTTTGTCCCACACAACCTATAGATATAACCTGTCTGCCCCCCACAACCTATAGATGTAACCTGTCTGTCTCACACAACCTATAGATGTAACCTGTCTGTCTCACACAACCTATAGATGTAACCTGTCTGCCCCACACAACCTATAGATGTAACCTGTCTGTCCCACACAACCTATAGATGTAACCTGTCTGCCCCACACAACCTATAGATGTAACCTGTCTGTCCCACACAACCTATAGATGTAACCTGTCTGTCCCACACAACCTATAGATATAACCTGTCTGCCCCACACAACCTATAGATGTAACCTGTCTGTCTCACACAACCTATAGATGTAACCTGTCTGTCCCACACAACCTATAGATGTAACCTATCTGCCCCACACAACCTATAGATGTAACCTGTCTGTCTCCCACAACCTATAGATGTCACCAGTCTGCTCCACACAACCTATAGATGTAACCTGTCTGTCCCACACAACCTATAGATGTAACCTGTCTGCCCCACACAACCTATAGATGTAACCTGTCTGTCCCACACAACCTATAGATGTAACCTGTCTGCCCCACACAACCTATAGGTGTAACCTGTCTGTCTCCCACAACCTATAGATGTAACCTGTCTGCACCACACAACCTATAGATGTAACCTGTCTGTCCCACACAACCTATAGATGTAACCTGTCTGCCCCACACAAACCTGCTGTCTGTACACTCCAGTTGCCAGGAAATGGGATAAGGCACCTTGGGCCAAGCGAATCGCCGTGGCCGAGCGGATAGACACTCGTCGTGGATCGGAACGTCATGGGTTCGCTCCCTGGCGGAGCCAGACTTAAAAAAAAAAGACCTTGGCTCCCAGGTCGACCCAGCCTTGAGTGGGTACCGGGTGCAGTCTCGGGAAGTAGAGGCGGCCGGTGTGATGTTGACCACATCACCCACCTTGTGCCGATTGGTCCCTAAAAAATAATAGGTCTAGCCCTATATGCCCTATATGCCTAATGGCGTGGAAAAGTGTCCTTGACTTACTTTTGTTGGTTCCTCGGGTCACCCCTCTCAAAAACACGGTTTTGCTGTAGACAGAGGTGGGGGAAAAAAAGTAAGTAAAGGACCCTTTTCCCAGCCATTAGGCGTCTTTTGGGGTGGTGGGGTCTTCAACACAACATCAAGTTTTGCCAAATTCGCATCACTCTGTGAGCTGTAAAAAAAAAATTATAATTGTATATTTTTAATTAGTTCCTGCTCTTTCCTGTACCGCAAATAAAGCAACATAAAAAAGCTAGATCTATTTTTATAAGATTATTTATTTTTCTACAATGACATAGTTATTAACATGTTGCATTCCAAATTTCCACTCTTTATACCGAACAGTTATTTAGTTACAGATTTTTTAATTTGGACACGACTTTGGAAACGGACTGTACCAGACTATATGGGTTAATTAATCAGGCAGCCTAGAGGACAGAATCAAGTGAACACAAGACAGGAATTGTACTCCCATAATTGTATCACTAATTACATGCGATAATGATGATGATGACGATGATGATGACGATGATGATGACGATGATGATGGTGACGATGATGATGATGACGATGATGATGATGACGATGATGATGGTGACGATGATGATGATGATGACGATGATGATGATGGTGACGATGATGACGATGATGATGATGGTGACGATGATGATGATGACGATGATGACGATGATAACGATTTTTAAAGATGATGATGATGAAAGCGATAAACGTCACGTTAACAATCGTGATTGCATCGCTGGCACATCTCCGTCTTTCCAGAATAGGTCCCCGGAACCCATTCGTGGAACCCAGTAAAATAAAGTGGATCCTCTCAATGTTAAACATCTGTAAACAACTATTCAGGTCTGCCAACAGCTGATCCAGATGTCACATTCTTCTGTCCCTCCATAGCTCGTCTGAGTTCCCCGATTTCATATTTCTGATAGCGTGTTCTTTCATTTACAAGATTCTCTAGAATTGTGTGCATTTTAAAGGTTGCTGTGTGTCGCATGGCCCTAGACGCTGCACGCAGAGGCACATGAGAGCCTAGGATGTTGCAGATAGGCATTCCTGTTAATGCCTGAAGAACCAGATCGTTGACCGTCTGTGTCCTTGTCTGTCGATCCTTTGTTGACGTGCCTTTTATTAATTTCCAGCTGTATTGACTTCGTGTGGATGTTTCTCCAAGTCCCGAAGTATTGTGTCTGTTTGGCTGAAACGGTTTATCACTTTGCCTGTCAGTGGCAGGAAGATGAACCTCACAGTGAGGCTCTGCAGCGACGATAGGGGCATCCAGACCTGCGATGACTTTCTCTGATTCTTTTGGTGTTGTAGCGTTGTTGTCTTTAATAATCTGATATTTTAAATAATTGTTCAAGTCGTTTCGTTTAGAGACTCCTTGATTATATTTAGATGTAGGAAAACTCCTCAAAAATTCCAGAACTTTCGTGTTTATGTGACACACCTCGTTTTGTAATCTATCCGTCAGTAATCTATGAGGAGTAGTTTTCAGCTTCTTCGGCCGCAACAATTGTTGGCTTGTTATTGTATTGCTCGATGATGACAGAGTTTGCAATTTGACGCTGGTGCTCTGTCTCCCACCAAAAAAGTGAGCTTTCAGATCGATATGTTCTGGTAGATGTGGGGGTTCATCTTCAGAACAGTTGAAACTATCGTTAAGATCATCAGAGATGACAGAAGTCAGCGTCATCAACTTTGCATTTGTGGATGCTGTAATTTTCCCGCGTTTATCAAAACCAGGAGTTGCTAAATGGGGTGGAAACTTAAGCTTTTTATTTTGGCGGGAATAATACTGTTGATGATTGTCTGTTAAAGTGGTAGGTCCGCGAACAGCTGGGCTGGATGCATGTTTGCCTGTGACGCTGGAGAAGAGGCCATATTTTGAGGAATGCTGTGCTTGATTTCTGCTTGAAGTTCCGGGGATTGCTGACATTTGGCTGGATGAAGGTGTGACACTCTGCGTGTTGGCTCTTTTTGTTTCTACGTGTTTCTTGAAGGATCTGTGTAGCTCTTGAATTCGTAGGCTTGCCCTGGCCTTCCTTACAATGGGCGTGTCTCGTACTGATCTGGTGAAGAAATGTATAGTTTGCCCAAGTGAAGTGAACGGATTTGTGTAAAATCGCTTCAAAAAGTAACATCACTAATATCAGAGGCATTATCAAAGTTTAAAACCCCAAGTGTGGGTTTCATGGCCCATTTAGGGGACGGGTGTGGGTTTAATGGACCCCTTTAGGGGACGGGTGTGGGTTTCATGGACCCCTTTAGGGGACGGGTGTGGGTTTCATGGACCCCTTTTGGGGATGGGTGTGGAAATAACAGGTCACCAGGTAAGACTGCTAAAACCTAATAGGTTGGGCCAAAAGGCGCAGATATCACAAACCTCTTCTTCTCGTTCACCGGCAAAAATTATGGTTGTTCGTCCACTACTAGACTTTAGTCTTATTTCAGAACTTGAGGTTTGAGTGCAAATACGTATTACAGATCTAGCTCATTTGTGTGCCGGCTGTTAGTTCCTTGGTTCTCAGGCAGATGCACTGACAGTCGAAAGACATTTGATAAACACTGACAGACGGGGACAATTGATAATGACAGACGGGGACATTTGATACTGACACACGGGGACATTTGATACTGACAGACGGGGACATTTGATACTGACAGACGGGGACATTTGATACTGAGACATTTGATACTGACAGACGGGGACATTTGATACTGACAGACGGGGACATTTGATACTGACAGACGGGGACATTTGATACTGACAGACGGGGACATTTAATACTGACAGACGGGGACATTTGATACTGAGACATTTGATACTGACAGACGGGGACATTTGATACTGACAGACGGGGACATTTGATACTGAGACATTTGATACTGACAGACGGGGACATTTGATACTGACAGACGGGGACATTTGATACTGACAGACGGGGACATTTGATACTGACAGACGGGAACATTTGATACTGACAGACGGGGACATTTGATACTGACAGACGGGGACATTTTGACTGACAGACGGATACTGACATTTGATACTGACAGACGGGGACATTTGATACTGACAGACGGGGACATTTGATACTGAGACATTTGATACTGACAGACGGGGACATTTGATACATTTGATCCTGACAGACAGATAGGACATTTTGATACTGACAGACGGGGACATTTGATACTGACATTTGATACTGACAGACGGGGGACATTTGTGAACATTTGATACTGACAGACGGGAACATTTGATACTGACAGACGGGGACATTTGATACTGACAGACGGGGACATTTAATACTGACAGACGGGGACATTTAATACTGACAGACGGGGACATTTAATACTGACAGACGGAGACATTTAATACTGACAGACGGGGACATTTAATACTGACAGACGGGGACATTTAATACTGACAGACGGGGACATTTAATACTGACAGACAGGGACATTTGATACTGACAGACGGGGACATTTGATACTGACAGACGGGGACATTTGATACTGACAGACGGGGACATTTGATACTGACAGACGGGAACATTTGATACTGACAGACGGGAACATTTGATACTGACAGACAGGGACATTTAATACTGACAGACGGGAACATTTGGTACTGACAGACGGGAACATTTGATACTGACAGACGGGGACATTTGATACTGACAGACGGGAACATTTGATACTGACAGACGGGAACATTTGATACTGACAGACGGGGACATTTGGTACTGACAGACGGGGACATTTGATACTGACAGACGGGAACATTTGGTACTGACAGACGGGGACATTTAATACTGACAGACGGGAACATTTGATCCTGACAGACAGGGACATTTGATCCTGACAGACAGGGACATTTGATCCTGACAGACAGGGACATTTGATCCTGACAGACAGGGACATTTGATACTGACAGAGGGGACATTTGATACTCACAGACGGGAACATTTGATACTGACAGACGGGTTTCGCTTACCTGCTTCTCAGGGGATACGACAGGCTTTTGTCCAGGTAACAGGAAGTCACACCTGTGCCCAGGCGACGGGATGTGTTCTGTATATGGGAGTCCTCGCACGTGAAGTCCTTGTCTGGCGCTAGCCGCTTTCGCACGTCCATTTCGTGACTGAAGCGATCCAGGTCGAGTAGCTTGATCTGTTCATGGGCATTAAAAAAATGGGTGTACGCAGGAGAGAGAGGGAGGGGGTGGGGGGGGGGGTCAAAGGGAGTCAGAAAGACAGACAGAGAACGGGAGGGAGAGAGATGAGGGGACCCAAAAGGAGTCAGCAGAGAGAAAGAGAGAGAGAGAGAGAGAGAGAGAGAGAGCGCACAGAGATTTGGAACCCAAAGGTAATCAAAGAGAGAGAGAGTGAGAAAGAGAGAGAGATGGGGAACCCAAAGAGAGACACAGACAGACAGACAGAGATAGGGAACCTAAAGGCGCAGAGAGAGAGAGACAGACAGACAAACAGACAGACAGACAGACAGACAGACAGACAGACAGACAGACAGACAGACAGACAGACAGACAGACAGACAGACAGACAGACAGACAGACAGACAGACAGACAGACAGACAGACAGACAGACAGACAGACAGACAGACAGACAGACAGACAGACAGACAGACAGACAGACAGACAGACAGACAGACAGACAGACAGACAGACAGACAGAGATACCATCATCATCATCATCATCAATTGTACGACAGAAATTTGTTGAACGTATTTCCGCATAAATTACCAGCACAAACAAAATACAACACCATGGAAATACACAAACAAGAAGCACAGACACATTTATGCCGCCTTTGAAGCCCAGATAGAAGCCGTAATAACCACGACCTCATGGGAACAATCAGTTGAGGCACTTTGGAGTGAGCACTGAGCACGCATAGAAATTACCAGGGTGCAGTGACGTCGATTGTTATAACATAACATAACATAACATAACATAACATAACATAACATAATAAACCAGAAAAGACACACGGGCACCACTGTGATGCATACAGTCTTGTCTTGGATGATGTTGTTCAACCATCAAGAAAAGAGAGAGTTGCCCATTTGTCTACTGTTTTAGAGGTAAGCATAGATTGTTATAGAAACACAGTAGACAAGCACCAGTTCAACGCCATGGGCGCATCGGGCATAGAATACTAGTCCAATACAAAAAGTGATCTGTCCTGTTTTCACCGCCACGGTTCCGTATTCTGGGTGTGCACCGGCCGTTTCGACGGTGAGCACCCTTACAAGCGCCGTGTTCTGTTTCATAAAAGTCTGGTAGTAAGCTCAAGAATAGAACATACTTTGATGATGAAATATGCAGACCCTATTAGAGTTAATAGTTTTAGATACTAATAAAAATAATAATTATAACTATAATAATGATGATAATAATAATAATTGTTTAAAAAAAATACATTCTAGAACATGTTTGGGGATGAGGGTAAGGTGGGGTTAAACTGAACTGCATAGAATGTCCCGTTTTATATCCAGATGTTCGTGCAATGTCCCGTTTTCAGATTTAAATATATGTGGACTGTCCCGTTTTCAGCTAAAGATATTATGGTCACCATACTTCCCCTACAAGGGGAGACGCCGTGGTGTAGCGGCTACACTCTCGCCTGCGGATCGGAAGGTCGTGGGTTCGGAGCCTAACGGAGCCAGACTTTTTTCAAAAATGACCTTGACTCTCTGGTCGACCCTGCTTTGAGTCGGTAACAGGTACAGTCCTGGGAAGTAAAGGTGGCAGGCGTGATGACGACCGCATCACTCACCAAGTGCCGGTTGGTCTTTTAATATAGGTCTAACCCTATATGCCTAATGCCCCTAAAGGCGTTGGAAAAGTGACCTTTGCTTCACCTGACCTAGAAAGGTCATCGAGAATAACTGCCGCGGTTATCTGCTGTTTTTATACTGGAAGACTGAATGTATTCATACGGCGGCGAGAAAGACAAGAACCTCCGGCACCTTAAAGACAGGGCCACTGCAACAATTGTAGCCTCAACTGGACACGATTAAGCAGACGTGGCAGGAGACTGAATACCGTCTAAACATCACCAGAGCTCCAAATGACACCTTATCAAAGTGGATTAAGTTAGTCGTGCAGAACCAACCCCAACTTTTGTTGTTGCTGGTATCATTTTTCTGGACTAATTTTTACGTTCAGTAGTTTTTCATTGCTCCCTGTACGGTCAGTACTTAGCACCACTGTCGAAACCAACGTAAGACAATCGTCCGCTGCTGGGATCGAACCTGGCACCCCGGCATTACGAAGCACGTTCTCAGTGCCTTATCCACAGACGCAGAACATTTGAAGTTGCCAGGCGTGTATACCTCTTAAATTCTTATGTTATAATATATTAGTTTGAAATCCTGACAATCGTTTTCGATAACCAGGTGTTTGTATAGACCAATCGGCACTCAGTGGAACCCTGCAGTCTGACAGTCAAACAGAAAGACAGACAGGCGATCTAGAGGTCAAGTACATAGACAGGCAGACAGACATGCAATTAGTGGTACAACAGGTAAGCAGACATACGTTTTGAGAATCGAATACGCAGACAGACATTCATACAACAAAGTAGACACTGCACATGAAATGACTTGCTCCTTGTGGAAGACAACAGCTACCTCATGCCGCAGTTTGCCACAGCTTTCATGTAATGTCTGCAATGTTTTGCACTTCTGACGTTCTAAGCCTGATGTGGCCTTGGCGAAAGAGTTGACCCGGATGTTGTTTCTGACACATGACATTCTTTCGGGCAAGGATCTTTTCTTTGGCTCTAGCTGTCGCAGGTCATCTCGTTGACGAAGCTCTAGCAGAGGACTCGACCTCACAGCTTCAGTGTCCATGATAAAACAACTGCCTGAGATACGCGGAATATGTTATAAGTATACAATTGTTAGTTTCAGTAGACAAAAAGCAGAGATTATCTAATAAAACAGACATGTCAGTTGAACAAGTTACTGCCTAATGACGGGCACTGATGATGGTGATAAAGATGCTGAAGAAGAAGAAGATGCTGATGAAGAAGAAGAAGAAGAAAAAGGAGAAAGGAAGGAAGAAGGAAGGAGGGAAGAAGGAAAGAAGAAGAAGAAAGAATCCACGGCGGCGGCAGTTATAGACAAAAAAGAAATGCAAGAGGAACGATTAGACAGCATGTTTCCTGTGGATAGTCAGTCAGTCGGTCATTACTGGAGTAGCGATACACTGAACAGTAACATCGGAGTAGCGATACACTAAACAGTAACATCGGAGTAGCGATACACTGAACAGTAACATCGGAATAGCGAGTAGCGATACACTGAACAGAAACACTGAAGTAGCGATACACTGAACAGAAACACTGAAGTAGCGATACACTGAACAGTAATATTAGAGTAGCGATACACTGAACAGAAACATCGGAGTAGCGATAAACTAAACAGTAATATTAGAGTAGCGATACACTGAACAGAAACACTGAAGTAGCGATACACTGAACAGAAACATTGAAGTTGCGATACACTGAACAGAAACATTGAAGTAGCGATACACTGAACAGAAACATTGAAGTAGCGATACACTGAACGGTAACATTGGAGTAGCGATACACTGAACGGTAACATAGGAGTAGCGATACACTAAACAGTAACATAGGAGTAGCGATACACCGAATAGTATCTTTGGAGTAGCGATGCACTTTATAGTATCATTGATGTAGCGAAACACCGTTAACAGTAAATTTACAGTAAAGGGGTTCTTATATAAGGTGTGTAAAGTGCACACACACACACACACACACACACACACACACACACGCACATACAATTTTGGTAAGCAACCATCAATCTCAAGGGCCATAAAGTTGTACCCCTGGATTTGGGAACAGCGTCTGCTTTGACTGCAAAGTCTGATGTGGGAGTGACGGTCCCTGACAACAAGACAACAAACAAACGTGGATACTCTATTATGCTGAGGTTGGTTCTCTCTCAGACATTTCTTCTCTACAGCTTGCAGCATTGGGCCTCTTGAAAATTGCGACAGTCTGTCTTTCACTGTCTGTTTCCACGTGAGTCTGTCTGCAGCTGATCTCTCCCCAATGTCTGTGTCTGTGTTGATATATTTCAGGTCGCGTTTACAAATGTCCCTATAGTGTAGCTTGAGTTTTCCTACAGATCATTTCCCGTTGTCTATTGTACCATACTAGATACGGTCATCCTCCATGTGAGAGACAGAAAAGTTTCCATGATACTCTCTCTATCCAGTGTAATCGTTACCTGCTAACGCTTACAAATGCGAAATGATCAAGCCTCGCCACTTATTTGCGTATGCTTACTCAATCGTCTGTGAGACCTGGACACTTACTAAACAAGCGGAACAGCGCATAAATGCATTTGAATATAAATGTTACAGACAGGTTCTAAGAATATCTTGGGTAAAGAAAAGAACAAATGCATCCATACTTCAAGAGCTGAATATTGAAGAGGGTTGGCTAGTAAAGACAATAAAACAAAGAAAATTGAAATATTTTGGTCACTTGAAACGTCATGGAAGTCTAGAGAGAACAATAATGGAGGGGTATATGCCTGGGAAGAGAGGAAGAGGAAGGCCAAGGAGAAGTTGGGTGCAGGATGTGGCAGATGATCTCCAGATGGGTGTATCAGACGCAGGACATCTTGCTCAGGATAGGAAGGTTTTCCGGAGGGTTGTTATGGCAGCGAGGTTCCGCGAGGGACATGCTACTGAATGAAGGAATCGTCTTCTTCTGCGCGTTCACTGGCTGCAAATTTTAAAAATTCTGGTTGTTCGTCCAAAGGTCTTGTAGCAGAACTTGAGTTTGCATCATCCAAATTACAGATCTGCCTTATATGTTTGCAGACTGTTTGTTTCTCGCCACTTAGGCGGATGCACCCTGACCTCGAAGGAAACTCGAGCGATAAAAACTCACCGATCTGACGTATACGACAACTGCTGTTATCTAATTCGTCTTGAAAAGGGATGTAGTTGACATCATTATGTGCCATATCAGTAAACTGAATGTTCTTCTAGGCTTGGACTGTACTGCCGATACTGCAGTACTCCATGAACAGTCCGAAAACTGCAGAGCCTAGACAAATATCACAGGTGTGTTACATGGCCAGTGACAGAAACAAAGATGAGTATGACCTAATTTTAGAACTATTGTGTTAGCCACCTGTATCGAACCAATCACATAACGCAAGAAGCGCCTGTGCAATTTAGAGGTTAGTAAACTTGTTTCACAGTGCAACTTCTTTCTTTTTCTTCTTCTTCTACTTCTTCTTCTTCTTCTTCTTCTTCTTCTTCTTCTTCTTCTTCTTCTTCTTCTTCTTCTTCTTCTTCTTCTTCTTCTTCTTCTTCTTCTTCTTCTTCTTCTTCTTCTTCTTCTTCTTCTTCTTCTTCTTCTTCTTCTTCTTCTTCTTCTTCTTCTTCTTCTTCTTCTAATTCAATTCTTCATACTCTTCTTCTTCTACCTTCTTCTTCTTCTTCTTCTTCTTCTTCTTCTTCTTCTTCTTCTTCTTCTTCTTCTTCTTCTTCTTCTTCTTCTTCTTCTTCTTCTTCTTCTTCTTCTTCTTCTTCTTCTTCTTCTTCTTCTTCTTCTTCTTCTTCTTCTTCTTCTTCTTCTTTTCTTCTTCTTCTAATTCAAACTCTTCTTCTTCTTCTTCTTCTTCTTCTTCTTCCTTCTTCTCTTCTTCTTCTTCTTCTTCTTCTCTTCTTCTTCTTCTTCTTCTTCTCTTCTTCTTCTTCTTCTTCTTCTCTTCTTCTTCTTCTTCTTCTTCTTCTTCTTCTTCTTCTTCTTCTTCTTCTTCTTCTTCTTCTTCTTTTTCTTCGAATTTATCGGCTGTAAACTCCAGCAGAAAGTTATACGTTCACGTCTGGACTTTGGTCTTGTCCCATAATGTACATCCGTTTTCCAAATCCGACTTATTTTTATGCAGATTGTTGGTTAAGATGCAGTCCGACTTATAATGAAACTCCTTAATTAGTCAATTCTTACGACAGTGCTTTTTAGGGAGTCAGCCAGTGGTTCTATCCTTGATTTCCCCCAGTATGCAGCCCCTCAGCACATACGGAGAAAGAAGATTATTCGCATGGTAACAATATTATCAGCTTTTCGCAGTCCAACTTCATGCCAAACGGGTCACCACTTGATTGCTTCCTTCCTGTACCAACAAAAACCATACAAAATGCCACTCACTGTCCCTTGTGAAAACCACACAGAATGTCCCTCATTGTCCCTTGTGGAAGAAAACTGACAGTGACTGTAGTCTTAGCAATGCGAATAGCACACACACACGCATTAAATGCATAGTAAGGTAGCCTTAAGAAGTGCCAGTACAGACAGTCCGACACTAGAAATGCAGTTCGTCATCGATTAGAGCAGCAGTTACAACACATGCCTAGTTGCACACACAGTAAATCACCACAAGTTCTCTGGCAATAGGCCAGCCGCCATTTTCTAAATCTGTAGTGCAACGCACAAACCACGTTGGGCACAGTCGATATTCCTTGCAAATACAATCCGCAGTTCACAGTGTCGCACCATGCAGCCATCTCAGTAGCCGAGCAACGGTACTATATTCTTTCAGTCTAAAAAAGGAGGAAAATGCAATTGCTAATGACTGTAATAAGCAAACACGTACCACGATTAAACACTCGTATCCGCTTTATTGGCCGGAAGTCGTTCTCGTAGCTTAGGTCAGAAGTGCGAAAATCGCACCGTGGAAGAGACTGGGGCCTCACGATGTGATATCATCATAGTTAACAAAAGGATTCAATGAATCGAAGCTCCGTTGTGGCAACAGAAAACAAACAAACAAGACATATACTGTGGACACTCACCGTTGTTGCACCCAGTAATAATTGTCTGTCTCCTTCCTTCTCACTTCTAGAAATGTCTGTTACCTTGATTGCCTGTTATTTTACCTATTTCCCGTTTTTATAAATTGTCCGTATTTTATCTGTTGTGATCCCGTCGTTTGATCTGTTCTATAAATCTTGTTGTCTTCACAAATGCTATGGACGCAGTTAAAAGCCGACAGAATCAGCTGCACCAAAGCGTGAATATCAGATTTCCTCTGTAGATCTGCTTGCTGTGTGTAACTGCACTATTCGGCCATCGGGGGCGTCAGAAATTGGGTGCCCGGGCACATCAAGCAGCCCCAGAAAGCCATGCACACACCCTCACCCCCCCCCCCCCCCCCAATCTCAAACATAGAGAGAAGTTTACAAAATGTGGGTGGTGTGGGGGGGGGGGGGGGGGGGGTATCAATCATATCTCTCCTCACTGAGATACGCATGTGTCGTCGATCCAGGTTCGAACGTTACAGATCATTGGCTATGCATTTGTCTACCAGGAATGTGCCATTACGATTGGCAGTGTAGATGGATATCAAGTAAATTTATGTTGGCCTCACACTCACAGTCCCTCCCCCCCCCCCCCCACCTCACCACCCACCCACCGTTTTCCTCAGTATTTCTTAAGCCTCCCTCCAAATTTTCATCGGGCTAAGTCATCTCCTTCTTCTGCCTTTCTATCCCCCAATGGAGCATAGGCCCTCAACCAACTCACGCCAAGTCGTTCTATCCTTCGCCATTGCATGCAACTCTCCCCATGTCCTCCCCATCTTTCTAACTTCATTCTCCAGCTCTCTTCTCCATGTGTTTTTGGGCCTTCCTTTATTCCTATGCCCCTGTGGGTTCCAATGCAAAGACATTTTAGTTATGCTGTTCTCCTGTTTTCTCAGTGTGTGTCCTATCCAACGCCAGCGTCTTTTCCTCACCTCTTGGTCCACTGGAGCCTGTTTAGTTCTCTCCCAAAGCTCTACATTAGTTATTCTATCATACCATTTAATTCCCTCTATTCTGCGCAGGCACCAGTTAATGAATGTCTGTAATTTATTAGTAATTGCCTTGGTTGTTCTCCATGTTTCCGCTCCATACAAAAGTACTGATTTGACATTAGAATTAAAAACTTTTACTTTAGTATTTAAGTCATCATCTCCTTAACCATGTTTTAATGTATAATATTGTAAATATTTTATGTTTAACCCATAACAACAACAATAATAATAATAATAATAATAATAATAATAATAATAATAATAATAATAATAATAATAATAATAATAATAATAATAATAATAATAATAATAATAAAAGTCAGTCAGTCTTCGTTGATATCAGATCTTGAAGGATGTCATTATTTCTTCTCTTCTTTGTCCATGTTATTCTGAGAATTTTTCTATAGCATTTCAGCTCAATACAGGCTATTTTCTTCTCATATGCGCATGCATTCACCTTCCATGCTTCCCCCCCCCCCCCCAACCCCTTGTGATATTTATATAATAGATATGGTTAAATGAACGCAGAATGTTTTACTGATTCAATACAATTGCGGTGTTAAGGATCAATCTTTGGAAGGGCCGAATGTAAGATGAATCTGCGTGCCCAATTTGTGATTCTTTGAAAGTAGAGTTCGTTGGTTCCTTTAGGACTGCGAGATAATCGATGACCTTAGCGAGTGAAGTTGTTCAAACTGCTCACAAGAATACCTTAGGGTTCAGCCAGGCAGTTGACAGTTCTTGTGCATCTGGGTCACTGATAGTGTTTAGGCGTACTGGCTTTCCCGTCAACTAATAAAAGGCGCCACCGGATAACTTTGGACTTTAATTTTTGTCATTTCCTTTAACAACAACAACAACAACAACAACAACAACAACACACACACACACACACATACACAGACACACAGACAGACACACACACACACACACACGCACGCACACACACACACACACCACACACCACACACACACACACACACACACACACACACACACACACCACACACACACACACACACACGCGCACACGCACGCACGCACAGACACAGACAGACACAGACAGACACAGACACAGACAGACACAGACAGACACAGACACATACAGACACAGACACATACAGACACAGACAGACACAGACAGACACAGGCACAGACAGACACAGACACAGACAGACAGACACAGACACAGACAGACACAGACACAGACAGACACAGACGCAGACAGACACAGACAGACACAGACACAGACAGACACAGACAGACAGACACAGACACAGACAGACACAGACACAGACAGACAGACACAGACAGACACAGACAGACACAGACACACACAGACACACACAGACACAGACAGACACAGACAGACAGACACAGACAGACACAGACACAGACACAGACAGACACAGACAGACACAGACAGACACAGACAGACACAGACACAGACAGACACAGACAGACACAGACAGACACAGACACAGACAGACACAGACACAGACAGACACAGACACAGACAGACACAGACAGACACAGACAGACACAGACAGACAGACACAGACAGACACAGACAGACACAGACAGACACAGACAGACACAGACAGACAGACACAGACACAGACAGACACAGACAGACACAGACAGACACAGACACAGACAGACACAGACAGACAGACACAGACAGACACAGACACAGACAGACACAGACACAGACAGACACAGACAGACACAGACACAGACAGACACAGACAGACACAGACAGACACAGACAGACACAGACACAGACACAGACAGACACAGACAGACACAGACACAGACACAGACCGACTGACCGACCGACCGACAGACCGACAGACCGACACACCGAGACACCGACACACCGACACAGACAGACAGACAGACAGACAGACAGACAGACAGACAGACAGACAGACAGACAGACAGACAGACAGACAGACAGACAGACAGACAGACAGACAGACAGACAGACAGACAGACAGACAGACATAATGAATGATGTGGTAATATATAAATGAAGCATGTCTGTGCATAATAGCTAATCTCCGAAAGTTCTTCATCGATTGCTTTCAAATTTAGACATAACGTTACATTCAAATAGGCGCGGTATTTAATATATGATTTCACACAAAGCACGAAATACATAGCTCCAGCGACGATCAAATCGACATCTTGGTTTTGTGGTTTTGGTTGCCACTTTGTCGTCGCGGATTTTTATTTCCGCGAACTTTGACCGTTGACCTCAAATATCTGCATGTAATGAATTGACAATCAGTTGTTGACATTTGGAAATGTAATGATCATTTGTTGAAAGAATGTAAAATTTAGATGACAGAAACTTAACTGAGAGAGCACAAAACATTATTTTAAAGTTTCCATCTCTCTCCCTTAAAAAATATCTATTTTACTAACTTTATCTCAGCTATTCTCATTTTTATTTATATATATTTTTTTATTGCGAATTTGTTGGTTATTTAAAAGTACAATTTTAAGCTTTACTTTCAGGCCTTTAAAAAAAAACAGCTGTAGCATGTGACAAGGAAACCTTTTTATAATTTTTTTTTTGGGGGGGAGGGGGGGGGGGTGGGCCTAATAAAAGTTTACACAGCCACTTCTATAAGGACACAAACAGTAGCCCAGGGCTGCCAATACTGGATTTTCCCCTCCAGATCTGGGTTTTTATTTGACGCTTTGGGAAAATCTGGGTGTTTGTTTTTTAAATATGTGTTTGTATAAAAATGGTAAATGTTTCGTTTCGTAACTATATATTTTGTACATTTTAACAATCTGGGTTTTTTATTTTGTTTTTTTATTCTTTGTACATGTATTGCTTGGGTTTTTGTTTAGCGAAGCTGTACGGCGCTGCTCGGGTAAAATATTGTGGAGTCAAAAAGCTACCCAAAGTTTTTCAGGATCCTCGCCGGTGTTACGGAGTTCGTGCACTGCGCTGAAATAGAAATAGAGCGGAGCACTTATGGGTTACTACCCTTGTACCATGTTGTTGATTCGTTGTATAAACCATAAATTAGAATTAGAGTACAAGCCAGGTTTAACCTGCAATCCGGTTGGTTGGTGGGTCGGGGGGGGGGGGGGGGTGAAGAAAAGGGGGGGGGGTGTGGACGAATACACATTTTAAAAAAAAATAGAAAGAAAGAACGATTTAAACACTTCTCCTTTAAGAGGGGTTCTGGATCGACATAGGTTCACACAATTTCTTTGTGTATTGATCCACAGGAAAGTGCGAAAAACAAAAATCGTTAGCTCCCGATGGTATATAGTAAGGCGTATGCATGTTTTGGTTACAAAGAAGTTCCTCTATAAATTTTTTTTTTCCACGGGCGCCTCAATCTTCCACAATCTTCCACAATCTTCTGCCGGTAAGGACTAATGTGACCTAGTTTTGTGGCCTACATCTCAACAGCTGAGAAACGTCTTTTGTCCATAGGCGCCAGAACCAAAGACCCAAAGGGACTCAGCACACACAATTTTTAGGGCAGGGGACTGCCGCGCCCCCTCCCACTCCCCTTTCCAACACTTACTGGTCAGTCATTTATTGTCCTTTACAATCTTTTAAAATCACAGATCATTCGTCAGTTCTCACAGCCGAACTAGTCGGCATAATGAAAGCTTTTGGAGATAGCAGCCCTACCTCCCGTATGCCCCCCCCCCCCCCCACCGAAACTGAAATAATGACAGATTATCTTTTATCGATACTGTCACTAGGAAACTATACACACAGAAGTAGATAAGAGATAAAAGAGGAGATTTAAACACTGTCCACACAACTTAACAACAGATGCCAGATCACCACAGCATAGGTTCCAGACAAATAAAGGCATAGTTAGTCATGAAAAGGCGGATATTTTTGCAAATTACAAGAATCCATAATTTAATAGAAACAGACATGTGAAAAGGGAAAGAGTCAAATCAAACGGTAAATTACATGAATGCGGAGGAGACAGTTGGAAATGAGTGCTACTGTCAAAAGGGCATGCGAATATTTGAAAAAACCCACCCCTCACATCACAGGTCACATACAACTTAAAAAAAAAAATTATAGAGATTAAGACTTGGATACCGGTCGACCAAATTGACAGCACCCTTATGCTTAGATGGTCTCAGGAAAACAAAATATTCGACTTCCTGTGAACATGCACCCTATATAAACAACAGAGAAAACCCCTGGAAGACTTTCTTAAAACTAAATAAGTCATTGACATCCAGGGATTGCTTACACGTTGACAGCAATAAGAACATACCGAGACAAATAAAACAATTTCCTTGAAGAAAACGTACAAATATTTAAGTCTCTATAGATAAAGATATTTTGAGACAGAGACGGCGAGATGATAGAAGGGAACTGAGGAAGAATAATATAAAAGAGAGGGAATTAAATTGTGGGAAACAACCCAAACTGGCCAAGACTGCTGAACTATTTCCTATTAGTAGTAATATTGAGAAAGTGTCACACATACAAACCAAAAAACCCAAACTAGTGACCAAGGCGCAAATAATACGACATGGGGAAAGTATAGGTTATATCACACACAATAACACTAGTGCCAATGTAAGGCTGTGTTCAACAAATTATCTTCTGGGGAAAAGTGCCAATGTAAGACTGGGTCCAACAAAAAGGATCTTCTGGGGAAAAGTGTCATGTAAGGCTGGGTCCATCAAAAGGATCGTCTGGGGAAAAGTGTCAAGATAAGGCTAGGTCCATCCAAAGGATCTTCTGGGGAAAAGTGCCAATGTAAGACTGGGTCCAACAAAAGGATCTTCTGGGGGAAAAGTGCCAATGTAAGGCTGTGTCCATCAAAAGAATCTTCTGGGGGAAAAGTGCCAATGTAAGGCTGGGTCGATCCAAAGGATCTTCTGGGGAAAAGTGTCATGTAAGGCTGGGTCCATCCAAAGGATCTTCTGGGGAAAAGTGCCAATGTAAGGCTGAGTCGATCCAAAGGATCTTCTGGGGAAAAGTGCCAATGTAAGGCTGAGTCGAACAAAAAGGATCTTCTGGGGAAAAGTGCCAATGTAAGGCTGAGTCGAACAAAAAGGATCTTCTGGGGAAAAGTGCCAATGTAAGACTGGGTCCAACAAAAAGGATCTTCTGGGGAAAAGTGCCAATGTAAGACTGGGTCCAACAAAAAGGATCTTTTGGGGAAAAGTGTCATGTAAGGCTGGGTCCATCCAAAGGATCTTCTGGGGAAAAGTGCCAATGTAAGGCTGGGTCGAACCAAAGGATCTTCTGGGGAAAAGTGCCAATGTAAGACTGGGTCCAACAAAAAGGATCTTTTGGGGAAAAGTGCCAATGTAAGACTGGGTCCACCTAAAGGATCTTCTGGGCGGATTGGGGGGGGGGGAGTGCCAATGTAAGGCTGGGTCCACTTAAAGGATCTTCCGGGGGAAAAGTGCCAATGTAAGACTGGGTCCACCTAACTAAAGGATCTTCTGGGGGGAAAAGTGCCAATGTAAGACTGGGTCCACCCAACTAAAGCATCTTCTGGGGGAAAAGTGCCAATGTAAGACTGGGTCCACCCAACTAAAGCATCTTCTGGGGGAAAAGTGCCAATGTAAGACTGGGTCCACCCAACTAAAGCATCTTCTGGGGGAAAAGTGCCAATGTAAGGCGGTGTCGACCTAACTAAAGCATCTTCTGGGGGAAAAGTGCCAATGTAAGGCGGTGTCGACCTAACTAAAGCATCTTCTGGGGGAAAAGTGCCAATGTAAGGCGGTGTCGACCTAACTAAAGCATCTTCTGGGGGAAAAGTGCCAATGTAAGGCGGTGTCGACCTAACTAAAGCATCTTCTGGGGGAAAAGTGCCAATGTAAGGCGGTGTCGACCTAACTAAAGCATCTTCTGGAGAACACAAATCTGCCTCCGTCGAGATCTGAACCCATGGCCTATTGGTCCACAGGCGAGAGTCTGGCCGCTCAAGACGACGTCTGCCTTGAGTGTACGTGTGCATATATATATATGTGTGTATGCAAGCACGTGTACATGCATTCCAGCGCTGGCGGGTACGCATTTATGTATATAGATATCTATGTGTGTGTATGCAAACGCGTATGTGAGCATTCACACGTGGGCTTGCAGACATGTATGTTATGTGTGTGAGTGTGTGTATATATATATATATATATATATATATATATATATATATATATATATATATATATATATATATATATATATATATATATATATATATATATATATGTTTTTGCGTGTGTTATTGTACATGTATGTCTATTTTTAAGTGTGTGTGTGTGGTTCTGTATAGTGCATACCTGCCCCTCCCCAACAGCCCTCACTAGGTGCTAGAGTGCCGCTCCAGTTTTGATGCAATTAACATGCCACACAACAAATGGCCAAAGAAACCAAACCACATTTATAACCGATGCTGCTCGTAGTAGGGTGAACGTGTTCGATTTTCTGGGGGGTTTCGTTTTTCGTAAAAGGATGGAAGTTTTTTTTTTCGGTCATTTATTATCAACCTTGGGCGACCAGAATAACTAACAATGATTGTTTGAAAAAAGCCAATGAAAGTAGAAATCTATGTACAACAATAAGAAGGATTCAAACACTGTTCTTTGGCCAAGTAATGAGAAGAGAGGCATTGGAAAACATCGCGAAAACTGAAAAGATCAGTGGAAAGAGGGGTAGAGGCAGACCAAGATAGTGATGCTGGATGGACTGAAACAATGGCATAGGGGGATATCGTCAGGAGAGCTGCTCCAGGCATTTAATTTCCGTTGCTATTCAACATGTTCATTATTATCCTCTTAAACTAGGATAAGGGATTTGTGGGCCTCCATTTTGCTAAAAAGATG
This sequence comes from Candidula unifasciata, assembly GCA_905116865.2. NCBI lineage: Eukaryota > Metazoa > Mollusca > Gastropoda > Stylommatophora > Geomitridae > Candidula > Candidula unifasciata. Next base: position 88,870 of record CAJHNH020002314.1, on the reverse strand, counting down.
TAAGCTGGGTGCCCCTCCCCTAGGTTTCCATTTGGTCAGCGCCCCTTTTCTCCGTCTGTCCTGCCTTCCCCTATCTCTTTGTCACACCATCGCTCAATCACACACTGGCTGGCGGCCGGGCTCTTTGTCGACGGCCCGCACACACAACAGAGGTGGTTGGTTGTCAGCTTCGTCTCCAGCCTCCTGGCTCTCCGCGGCTCTGATTGGTTGAGAGCTGGGGTTTTCCCCCCTACATGTGGCTAGCCCACCAATGGACTGCCAGCTCACCACGGTCGGTAGGTGTCGCTCTCATGTACATTGTCCTGATGGAAGCAGGGATGTCGACATTTTTGCGGGGAATAGTACCAATTTATTTTTGAAAAAGTACCAAAACACACACAAAGGGATCAAATTTTAAAAATTTTCTATTAGGCATCCAGGAAAGATGGCTGGATACCCACAGCAAATTTTTATCACGACTCGCTTCATTCCCTCTCAAGAGAGGCATGCAGCCTAGGTCGCACGACTGTATGCAGAGTATATTGAAGGCTGCATGCAGTCGTGGGACTTAAGCTGCACTCTCTTGTGGGACGTAGACTGAGACTGTGGGGTAGGGGGTTGGGGTTAGGGCCAATTCTACGTGTTTCGGGACCTTTAAAAGCGCTCATATCGTGGAATATCGAAGACGACTTATCTCTGGCCGCTAACAACAACAAATAAAATACTACGTGTTTTTTGCCGGTCCATAAGGGTGACACCCCCTCAACAAAGGACAGGCCCTGTGAAACGACGAGGCATGGATATGAAGGGAAGTCACTCTCCTATGGGCCGGAAAACTTTACAGGCACCAATAACATGGACAGTCCCTTCAACTTAGCACCTGAAAAGGTTGAGTGTGTACTCAAACACTATCGACTGTAGTCTGTTAGTAGAGAGGTCATCTGGACTGTTCAAACCATAACAAATACAATGTATGGTACACATTGTGATTTGGACTGCATGATAGCTTTCATCAGTGCTACTGGCCTCCTGATTAAAAGTTTTCTGACAGAAAGATCGAAGAAGAAGAAGAAGAAGAAGAAGAAGAAGAAGAAGAAGAAGAAGAAGAAGAAGAAGAAGAAGAAGAAGAAAAAGAAGAGTTAAAAGAAGAAGCAGACAAATAAACTGCAACAAAAGACAGTAGAGAGAAATGATTGTCTGGGCGGACACTCATACACTGGCCTTTGAAAACTGAAACAATGACGCACTTGACCAGTCACGTCAAATTATACATTTCTCTTGTATTAATACTACTGTCCTTTAAGCTATTTTATTTCATTCGTCCATAACCCCTTTTTCTCTTTCTATTGTTTTATAATTTTTCACGTGACCCCCTGGTGAACGCTTATGTTGGAGTACTTTCCCTTGTTATTGCTGTATAGTTGTTTATGTCGAGAAAGGTCCCGGCCGAAACGTCGATTTTGTGCACGTTGTTCTGCTTCCTCATTTCGTTAAGCTTTTTACTCACAGTTCATTGGATGAATTTCTTGGTGTCGTGTCGTAACAGTCGACTAATTAGGAGTTTCCCTTGAAGTCGGATTGCATCTGCATGAGAGGCAAGGAGCCAACAGTTTGCATACCAGTAAGACCGACCTGTAAAACGGATGTGCACGCAGAACTCAAGTTCTGGAACAAGACTAATGTCTAGAATTGGACAAACAACCAGAGCTTGCCGCTGGAGTTAACAGCTAGTGGATGCGAGGAAGGGGTATACTCGCAGTCATTTTATTTGTTTGTGTGTTTGTCTGCTTGTTGAAAGGTATAACATAATACCAATTTTGAAAACATTGATGCGCAATTTATGTAACGTGTCAAAACCATCAGGCGTGGTAGCAAAAGTACAGAATTGCTCGCGAGTCTACTCCCAAATTTGTAGGAGAGTACCAACTTCGGCAGCCCTGTGTGAAAGATTCCTGCTGGAGTCCGGTAGCTCTGTAAGAAGGACACACTCTGTGGGATTAGAACAGACCTACAGCATGGACGACCCCTGCTGTCTAGGAAAATGTAGGCCATCTTAGAACTAATCTTGTACTTCCAAAGTAGGTCACCAGAAGACTTTTTTTTTTTTGCCGCCCTTTCAATTGTGTTTCTGTTCCACCCCCACTCGCACCGTCTTGGTTTTGGCGGCTTTGGCATGTTGTAATGTTTTGTGAATTCCATAAATGTGCAGCTTTCTGTATCATTTAGATAAAATAAAGAAGTTATAAATAACATTTAAAAAGGGTCTTCAAAGGAAATAAATATGACAAAAACAAATGTCAGGTAAACACTTTTGTGTTGGGTTTCAACAGTGGTACTAAAAGCCGACTGTGCAGTAGCAATGGCAAACTACTGAACTTGAAATTGCCTCGTTAAATCACAAGCATCCTAAACATGCTGGTGTTGGTTCTGAAACTCTGATTCCCCATTGTTGGGGGGGGGGGGGGGGGCGAGAATAGACCCACTGCCTCTTTTTTTTTTTTAACGTATCCAGAAACTATGAGTTGTAAACCCTTTGGCTCGGTACTATGGATATCGCAACCCTTCGGCCTTGATTCCATTATAGGTACCGTTAATCTGGGAGAAATGTGGCTTTTCTCTAACAAGCATGTCGTATGAGTTGACTAAATGGGACATCCTTCTAAGGTCAAGTACATCTGCCTGAAAGGCAAGAATCTAAAAGTCTGCATAAAAATATGCAAGTTCTGTGAGACGGATGTACATGCAACATTCATCTTCTGGCACAAGACTCAAGTCCGTAGGTGGACGAACAGCCCAAACTTTCCGACTAAGTTTACAGCTGGTGAACGCGAAGAAGAAAAAGAAAATATAGACAAACTTTGTCAAAGGAATTATTTAATCTCTAGATCCAACAAGCTTTGTGACACAAGAGTTGTCACTGTTAACACAACGTGTCAGCGATTTCAGTTAAAAAAAAAAAACAAGCCAACTATTCTGTTTTAAATTGTTCTTATGATTCTAATTGATAGAACTGTGCATGGCGAGTAGATCATTTTTTAGCCCGAGGATTGCGGTCAGATGGCGAGGACAGTCTTTACAAAGTATCCCGGCGAAGGACTTTTGTTTGCACCAGGACAGAAAAGCATTTGATGACTTTATCGAAGATTCGAACCCTGGGCTCCCAATTATAGCCCAGCGTTTTAACCCAGAACCAAATCCTCCCGAGCTGCAACTCCCGCCCGCCACAAAACCCGACGGCAACAAATTGGAACGAGACTCCACAACTCAACTAAGTCGGTCCCTCCCTGACTCTCTGGGAGAAAATGGGCGCGATTTTGTGTGTGTGCTCCTTATCCAGGTCACACTGAAAGCAGACGAAGGAAATGAGAGCGGCAAAGACGCAGTTTGTGGCTGGAGCCTGGGAATGATTCTGTCAATGGAGGACTACCTATGTCGACGAGGTACTGTGAATTTGTGAGGTTCCTGTTCAGCCGCCATGTCTATGTTGTGTTTACTATGTTGTGGTTGTGTTCATTGAGGTGAAAATTGTAGCAGCCTGCGACAACGCCAGGGTCACATGATTACAGCATTTGGTTTCATAAGGTAGTAGCCGAAGTGTAATTTGTTGCTACTTAGATTTAGAAATACCAGTTACGTTTAGAAATATAAAGTATTTGTAGGTTTACAACTTATAGCATCGTTTAAATTTAGAAATGTTATAATTAGGTTTAGAAATATAATCTGTCTTTAGATTTACTTAAGACTATCATTTAAATTTTAAAATATCGATTAAATTTGCAAATATAAATTGCTATCTTTAGATTCACTTTAGAATGTCATTTAAATTTAGAAATGTAAATTTAGTTTGCAAATATAAATTGTTATGTTTAGATTTACAATGTAGAAAGGTTAATTAAGTTTAGAAATATAAATTGTCTTTAGATTTACTTTAGAATATCGTTTACATCTAGAAAATCAATTTACAAATATAAATTTATGTCTTTAGATTTATTTTAGAATGTCATTTAAATTTAGAAACGCAATTTAGTTTACAAGTATAAATTACTAAGATTATAAATGTTTTTTGAAAAACAAATGGTTTAGCTTAGAAATATAAAATGTTGAGTTTAAAGGTGCAAATTTGTAAGGCAGAATTGAGATCTGACAGTAGGGTGGCTTTAGAAGTAGAATTGGTAAGTTTAGAAATATAAAGTTTTCAAATATCAGTCATAACAATCAAGCATAAACATTTCATTTGTTAAAGTAAACAGTTTAATTTGTTAAGTTTATAACTAAACATTTTAATTTGAGAAGCTTTACAGATATTTGTTGTTTCTTTTAGAACTCTTTTCAAGTGTAAGTACACAACGATATAGACAGTTATATTAGTATTAGCAGTGCTAGCACGTTTGAATGACAGTGGAGAGGTCGTGTGTTTGATCCAAACAACTTTTAATGAATCTGGGAGTCACAGGTGGATACAGCCTATAATAAGTACACCGTTGCCGGAAGTAAAGACGGTAGGCGTCACATCCGTTACATCACTCATCGGGTCCGGGTTTGCTAAAAGCTGATAAGTTGGGCCCAAATGCGCCGATGGTACAACCTAGCTGTAAACCGCAACACAAAGTGCCAGCCGCTGTTTTAAGATTGAAAGCAGACGGAAGCTTGTAATAATATGGAGCAAACATTATTTACCCGGTCAAGAACTGAGTACATATTATGTATCTGTCACATTATCTACAATATTTATACGTGTTTTTGTGTTTTTGTAGACGTCCTGTCACCAGTTTAAGTGAAAAATAGTGTTAGAAAATATAAGGTCGACTTACGACTGTTATCGGAACGGAACTTGGTAGTAACTCCAGGAGATTCTGTCCTCATTGAAATTCACAAGAGGAAAGCTTAGTTCTCAATGAATATTGTTTGGAGCCACATTTATGACGGGAGCCAACACGCACGACGGACTGACAGTGCTCAAGCCCTTTGGGGAACCCGACTAAGCTATTGATGGACCTGATAAAATTAAATAGGGTAGGGGGCGGGGGTCGAGACCTAATACACCTGTCTATCCTGACATCTTTTCTTACACTAGATGCCCTGTGTTTCATCTCTTGGAGTCAGGCAGCAGAACACAACCAAGATTTGACGCCCATCGTGAATCTCTTTTGAAGCTATCGGAAATAGGTGTACGTGGGCGCCACCAAGCGCATGTAGACGGTAGACGTGTTGCGGACGTTCGGTACCTGCTCGGTTGTTTTTAGGAGCTATTAACCATTTCAGTAACACGCATGTTAATTTTATTTACTCCAATGGAATCTGTTGAAAAAGTATTTTTTTTTTATAGTGGAATCTCGACTAGACGCTCGCCGCAGATCGGAAGGTCGTGGGTTCGCTCCCTGGCGGAGCCGCTTTTTTTTCTTCTTCAGAAATGACCTTGCTCCCAGGTCGAACAAGCCTTGAGTGGGTACCGGGTGCAGACCAGGGAAGTAAAGGCGGCCGGCGTGATGCTGACCACATCACCCATCTTTTGCCGATTGGTCTATAAAATATAGTTCTAATCCCCCCCCCCCCAACCCCCTTCCCCGTGTGGGTTCCGGGGCCCTATTGTAGGGAAGACAAGAATAGACCCACTGCCTGCCCAAAAGCATGTCGTAAGATTCGACTAATTGGGAGCTTCCTTCGAAGTCGGAGTGCATCTGCCTGAGAGGCGAGGAACCAACAGTCTACACTTAAATGTGTCAGATCTGTCAAACGGATGCACATGCAACACTCAGGTTCTGAAACAGGACTGCAGTCCAGAAGTGGACGAACAACCAGAAATTTCCACCAGAGTTTACAGCTGGTGAACGCAAAGAAGAAGATAGGTCTAGCCCTGTATGCCTTATACGCCTAAAGTCGTGGGAAAGGGTCCTTTACTTTGACTAGTGGAATCTGTTGCAATGCTACAAAAGCGACATCTACAAGAACACTGGTGCTGGACAAAGGAACGAACAAACGAACTTAATTTTCAAAGGGTTATAAATTGGGCACGCAGGCCCGTCTGACATTCGGCCCTTCTAAGCACTCGTTTTTCAGAGTACCAATGCCTGTTATCTAAAATGCATGTTATAGATATAGAACAAAAATATACATTATAGAATATAATACATACATCATGTGTACACAATCTTACACACTCACACACACACACAAATATATATATATATATATATATATATATATATATATATATATATATATATATGCTCTCACATTCTCATACATGCACACTCATATACAGACATACCTAACACATACATATATACATCTACATATATACACAAACAGAAAAGACACACAGATACATATATGGACATATATGCACACACACATTCCATACATACACACCTACACATCTACACATGCATGCATGCATACACACACATACAATCACATGTACAGACACCCACAAACACACATTTTCACTCACATGTAAACATACATACACACATCAATACATACACCTACATCTTTACACACATACATGCATACATACCTAAATACACAAACATACACCCATATACTTAGGAGACATTCTGATGACAATTTATGAACGAATGCTGAAAAAGTACGAATTTAGATGACATAAATTATGGAAGAATATGTAAATGTGGAATTACGAAATTAAAATGACTGGATATTTCCTGTCTTATTACAATTGTCAATGACTTAAGAAGTCTGGTCTGATTCATAAATAGCCTCCAGAATTCAGATTTGTCACTAAAGGGCCCAAATGTCGCAGCTCTGCTGTGACAATAGATAATTACAACCACATTTAACATATATTTCAAATAAAAAGTATCGGATAAACGACGACGTGGATGCAAAAGCTAAGAGCAACAGCTGTTGAACTGGTATAACCTGGTGCCAATGAAAGTAGAGAACAATCAAAGTAACAAACAACCGCAGCAAGTGGCCAGGGAGTCAATTTACTGAAGATAATATCACATTTTCAATAGAGTTTCTATACATTAGCCCAGTTATTTTGGGTGGGGTGGGAGAGCTAAATGGGCTCTTTCACCGCCACATTCTCTTTGTTTTCTTTGTGTCTGCACGTTTGAGGAAAAAGGGGGGGGGGGGGTGAGATAGAGAGGGAGAGAGAGAGAGAGGGGGGGGGGTGATGGAACATAGTTTTAATTCATTTAAACAAACCTTAGTCTCCCCAAACAAAGTAGGTCACGTTTCATTGACAGCTTTGTTGGACTGGTCTACTTTCCTGGGGATTGCGGGTGTGCCGCTCTGTTGTGTGCTTTCTGGCTTGTCTGGCATTTACATTTTCCTTCCGAGAAAGAATGCTTGTAACATAGGTTGCAACTCCCTCTAGGGGGGTTGTGTGTTAGACCCAGTTTGTCTGTTTTTGGAGTATTAAAAGCGCTGGCGTACTGAAATATACAACACGTGATATCAAAGGCATTGCGGAACACCCCCGTAACCTTGTGTGAAATCTACGTGGCTCAAGGTCGACCAATCAGAAGCGAGCTAGACTAAAGGTCGACCAATCAGAAGTGAGCTAGGTTGAAGGTCGACTAATTAGAAGTGAGGTAGTGTGTAACACTGTATAAATGGGGAGGGGGCGCTTTAGATTTACCGTTAATTCTAGTTAGCGTGTAATGTCCTGACCTGTCATTTCGAACAACCAAGCCGAGGAACAGGGAACCTCTACAGAACAGGGCCACCAATGCTGGGTCCCCCCCCCCCCTAGATCTGGGTTTTTATTTGACGCCTGGGAGAAATGTGGTTTTTTTTTAAAAATATATCCTTATATAAAAGTGGTAAATGTTTCGTTTCGTAAAGATACATTTTAACAATCTGTGTTTTTATTGTTTGTTTGTTCTTTGTCTTTGTATTGCTTGGGTTTTTGTTCAGCTAAGCTGGGTTTTAAAGAAAAAAAAAATCCCAATGGCAGCCCTGCTACAGAATTGACTAACGTGGCCACGTCGAGTCTCGATTGCTGACTTTGTAACCACTTTTTCCCCGAATTTATATCTGAATTAAAATTTCATGAAAGAGAGTACCCCAGGACAATCGTTACCCGCTGACAATTTTCTACAACTTGTGTAGTGAGGATAGCCATCCCAGATTGTGGACGCAGATGTGCTTCCATTGACGACAATGCCACTAGTGTGTTTGGACTTGGCCCTGCAGCCACCAGCTGCCATTGGTTGCCGCTCCACAACTGTGCCAAATGCGTAGAGTACACCGCCAGCAGGGCTGCCAATGAGATTTTTGTCAAAAACCCAGATCGGGCTGACGAAAACCCAAGATATGAACAAAAAATAAAATAAAAAAACCCAGCACTGTGCAAAAAGTATTTTATAGTTGTGAAACTGAACATATACCCACCTTTATTTAACTGTTACTCTCCTTCTTCACCAATTTCAATTGTCACCGTCTCTTTCTGTCTTTTTTATACTGTTTAAATATCTTTGACTAACTGCGCCACTTTGCAATTCTTTTAGCAATTCTTTATTAGGTGTCCATGTCGTGCAGTCGCCATTTCCTCTTGTGATTGCTTGCCTTGCAAGAATTCGATCTTTTACAGTGTCTGCTTTCAAAGAATTAGTTTGTTTAGTTTTGACACAGATCATCAGGAAAAATATGCGTTCAACCGTTGCTGGCGAGTGAGGCAAAATAGTGAGATTGGTCATAAAAGCGGATAAAATATCATATTTTACATTTTAGGCCATCTTTTATGCTTCTCAATTGGTACCAATACTGCCATTCCTCTTTGAAACACCTAGCATACCATTTTCTTTTCTTCGATGGTGTAATCTGTTCACTCATTTTGAATTCAACAAGGTTATAATCAGAGTAAATTTTGATAGCACAGTTCAACAAACCACAACACAGAAAAAAAAAAAAAAAAACTAGTGAAAACTTAACTAAAGGTCCCTCCCTAGTAGTCCTTAGTTGGTTTCTGCTAATCTGCTTTATTTCAATTCAACCACTGAGACGCTACAATGTCAGGTCAGTTACCCCTAGAAGAGAGGAAAAGTCTCCCAAACTTTCTTCAATAATTAAATGTCAGGTCACTTCTTTCTTCTGTAAAGTTTACGATCAAAAGTCCCAGGCTTCATCTATTTTGCTTCTCCGCCCCTAGTATCTGTTACTTAAGGGACACTACTCGGGGATCCTAAATCTGGTCCTTTGGTGGTCTGCTACATTTTTCCTGAATAGCCCTGGAGTTAACCTTTGTATTCTGTTACATTAATTACACTGAGTTTATTTTAAGTGTTTGTAGGACATTTCAAAATATAATTTGCGGGTAAAACTATTATAGATATGTGTACACACATTATTCTTGTTAAAATATTTATTAATTGTAGTTTTTTTTCATCATTAAGACTGAAAACCCAAGATTTTCAATAATTTTAAAAATAAAAACCAAGAAACCAAGACGGCAACTAAAAAACCAAGATCTTGGGGAAAAAACCCAGCATTGGCATCCCTGACCGCCAGTAGTAACCTCCATTTTGAAGGAAATTGGTTGGGTGGAGGGATGTCCGCCGAGTCGGAAGTTGCCACTTTACAGTGGGAAAACTCGCTTCTCATCCACCCCGCCGCTCCACTCCACAAGACGCCCCGCTCTCCATCCCTCCCTTGTAGCTTATACAGAGGGATGGTAACTCTGTTGTGTCCTGTGCCACGGGTCGCTCTATTGTGTGTTAGAAGTTTTGGGGCACATACCCCGGTGTGTCACTTCAGGCTATTCAACCCGCCTGGATTAGGTTTGTGCGTGACCCAGGACGCGCCATTAAGTTTTTCATCTAGGCGATGTTTCTTTATTTCTGCAGGAATCGCTGGAACACAGCCGTCTGCGCCGCCCGGACTTGTTCCCGCCAACAATTTTGGCGGGTGTCCGCGCGCCATGTGTACTCTTGCAGAAAATACTACAAAATGGAATCAATAATTTCGGTGAATGTAGCAGTGGTGATTATAATTAAAGTGCTGCTATCATATTTTATAAACTGCTTTTAATATTCACAGAAAAGAATCCCTATTTATCTATGGGCAACTAGTGACGATATGTAGATTGTTCAATCACGCTGTGGTATTTGCAGCCGCAAAGACTTGGAACGGTTACTGTGTGTTAGAAAGACAGAAACGAAAAATACAATGGCTAAGAGTACAATGTACAATGTACTCTACTATGTATTTCGGTTTCTATATCTTGTTAGTGTTTCGTGGTTTTTCGTCTTTTGGGGGGACAACGTCACATTTGAGTTACAAGTCCGCGTGACCTAGCAACAGTGACGGACGAAAAGCGTCTAAATTAATGTCGAGATAGAAGGTAAAGTGGCAGCCTAGATAGCCCATTTCGAATCGGGACTCAACCAATCATCATCATCCGGTGACAGCAAGTACCCATACTGTGAGACCAAGACTGTTGGCGTATAAGTCAGTCACTAATGAAACTCCAGCCATGTCAGTTACCGGCACCTTCAGACAGCGGAGAGCTAGCCAACCCGAGATCAACCAGACAGCTGACATACATGTGTGAAAAGTGGACCAGGCGAAGACACTTCACAACAATCAGCATCCAGTGACAAAACAACCACACGAGTTACAACACATGTTTATGTTTATTCGACGGATCAACATTATGGCACACGGGTGTAGCCCATAAGTGCTCCTTTCTACTTGTAACTCGAGCCTGAGTCTGAGAGTCTCTCAGCTCAGTGCACCGGCGAGAATCCTGAAATACCTTGGGTAGATTTTAAACTCCAGATGTTGCCCGGACAGCGCCGTGAAGCTACTCTTTTCGATTTCCAACTACCAAGTGATTTTTTACGTGCGCAAGAATACACATGCATGTCCGATCTTAGTACCCAGAGACTAGGGGAAATTACTACAAGTTCAACTGGAAAAATCACAGCCTTTACTATTGAACCCGAGGCCTCCAGCACTCGAGGCAGACACCCTACCTCGAGACCACTTAACCCCGTTAGCACCTTACGAGTAAAAGCAACACCAGAGGCAGTCCTTCTCGGGGCGGAGGGGGGGTGGGGGTGGGAGGGGTGATACTGATACTCGTCAGACATTATAACCGACTTAACATGAGAACGGTCAGCAGAGCTAGCATGGATGCTGCTGTAACGTAGGACTAAGCACATATGGGAATGCCTTTTGTGCAGTAGATCGGGGTAAATATAACATCGCATAATGCGCCATAAGATTGAGTTCCTACAAAAACGTTTCACACGAGGTACCAATTGTGTGTGTACCCCCTCGAATGAAACATAATGACGTAAATAAGGGGGGGGGAGGGGGGGGGGGTTGGTGAGGACTGAGCAGATAAGAAGTGCCAAAATAACATAAAAAATCCCTTTATGGGTTCCAGGGCCCTATTATAGGGAAAAGAAGAATAGACCCACTGCCTGCCCAAAAGCATGTCGTAAGAGTCAACTAATTGGCAGCTTCCTTCAAAGTCGGATTGCGTAAATCTGAGAGGAAAGGAACCAGCAGTCTGTATACAAATGAGTCAGATCTGTAAAACGGATGCACATGCAACACTTAGGTTCTGGAACAGGACTGCAGTCCAGAAGTGGACGAACAATCAGAACTTTCCGCCACAGTTTACAGCTGGTGAATTCGAAAGAAAAAGAAGACATAAAACATAACGAGAAAATTAGTGACTATAATTTAAAAGACGAGCACAAAAACAACTGAACGTTTCGACCAAAGTCTTTATCAACGAAAAACTAAATATAACATACATTTTGACTCAACAAACAAGATAGCAGATATTAGGTTCTGCTCTGTGATGTGTAAATGTCGTGGTATTGTCAGCACTTACGGAGGATCTTCTGTTTTCAATATCTGTCGAGGCAAGTCCACCGCGTCCCTACGGATGAGATCAAGTAGTCGTGCAACATCATTGAAAATGATTGACTTTGGTAAAAATCCTAACCCTATGCTGAGAATCAACCCAGTGCATCTGGACAAGACAAGTCAGCGACACGTCGCGTCCGCGGAAGAACAGCTAGAACTTTCCGCTGGAGTTACACCCAGTGAACTCTAAGAAGAAGAAGAAGATTGGTTGGTCATGCTAATATGCATGCTGCACTGCAGTCTTCCCAAAGGAAAGCACCTCGACCTCTTAGCAACTCATATGCCTCCTGTATTTCCCGTGACGCAGAAATTACTAATGTCCCGTGAATATCGTCACAGACAATCACTGATCATTCATAGTGCGCTGTTTGGTACGCACGGACAATCACTTATCACTCATGGTGCGCTGTTTTGTGGTACACGGACAATCACTGATCACTCATGGTGCGCTGTTTTGTGGGACACAGACAATTGCTGATCACTCATGGTGCGCTGCTTTGTGGGACACGGACAATCACTCATGGTGCGCTGTTTGGTGGGACACGGACAATCACTGATCACTCATGGTGCGCTGTTTTGTGGGACACGGACAATCACTGATCACTCATGGTGCGCTTTTTTGTGGGATACAGACAATCACTGATCACTCATGGTGCGCTGTTTTGTGGGATACAGACAATCACTGATCACTCATGGTGCGCTGTTTTATGGTACACGGACAATCAGTGATCACTCATGGTGCGCTGTTTTGTGGGACACTTACAATCACTGATCACTCATGGTGCGCTGAATGGAAGTGAAAGACGCTGCCTGGTTCTTTTCAGGTGAGTGAATGGTTGTGTATTTGTGTGATATCACTGACTGTGGCCAGTCTTCGTTGCCTAGTATCACCAAAACTACTGTGACACAGTACTGGCGTTCTAACTTACCAGAAATTGTCCCAGTTTTGGGGGGACTTTAGTCTTATTTCAGAATTTAAGTTTTACATGCACATATGTTTGACATGTCTGGCTCATTTGTATGCAGACAAGGATCCTTGTCCCTCAGGCAGATGCACTCCGACATTAGAGGAAACAACCCTAATTTGTCGCCCTTTTACGACATGTTTCTGAGGGAGCGGGGCAGCGGTGGCGAAGGAAGGGGGTGCGGACCGCCCTATGAGTGATCACTGGGTGGGGGCGAGGGTTAAATAGGACAAAATATTTTTCTTTAAACATTTAAGAAAAAAAATTGTGTGTGTGTAAAACAGTGAAACACAGACAGCTCTACAGCTTTAAAAACAGGTTTATGCAGCAAAAACCAGATAGAATATCTGCGACGAATCCTAAATGTGACCAGAAGAGACGGGAACAGAACTGACGACATTTAAGAAGTTTGGACAGTATCAGAGCTAAACCACATAAAGAGGCAACAAAACAAATGGTTCGGACATGTCTCCTTGTCAATGAGATAACTCAGAGCTAGAGGTTGCCAACACAAGCGATGGTTACAGGAATATCTTCGGCCGTGAATACCGGCATCAGCCGTGAATACCGGCATCGGCCGTGAATACCGGCATTGTCCGTGAATACCGGCATTGTCCGTGAATACCGGCATCAGCCGTGAATACCGGCATTGTCCGTGAATACCGGCATTGTCCGTGAATACCGGCATCAGCCGTGAATACCGGCATTGTCCGTGAATACCGGCATTGTCCGTGAATACCGGCATTGTCCGTGAATACCGGCATTGTCCGTGAATACCGGCATTGTCCGTGAATACCGGCATTGTCCGTGAATACCGGCATCGGCCGTGAATACCGCGGCATCAGACGTGAATACCGCGGCATCAGACGTGAATACCGGCATCGGCCGTGAATACCGGCATCGGCCGTGAATACCGCGGCATCGGCCGTGAATACCGGCATCAGACGTGAATACCGGCATCAGACGTGAATACCGGCATCAGACGTGAATACCGGCATCAGACGTGAATACCGGCATCAGACGTGAATACCGGCATCGGCCGTGAATACCGGCATCAGACGTGAATACCGCGGCATCAGCCGTGAATACCGCATCGGTACATACCGGCATCAGACGTGAATACCGTCGGCCGTGATACCGCATCAGACGTGAAACCATCAGACGTGAATACCGGAATATCGTGAATACGACATCAACGTGAATACCGGCATCAGACGTGAATACCGGCTAAACGTGAATACCGCGGACAGCCGTGAATACCGGCATCGGCCGTGAATACCGGCATCAGACGTGAATACCGCGGCATCGGCCGTGAATACCGCGGCATCGGCCGTGAATACCGGCATCAGACGTGAATACCGCGGCATCGGCCGTGAATACCGGCATCAGACGTGAATACCGCGGCAACAAAACGTGAATACCGGCATCAGACGTGATACCGCGGCATGTCAATGAATACCGGCATCAGACGTGAATACCGCGGCATCGGCCGTGAATACCGGCATCGGCCGTGAATACCGGCATCAATACCGGCATCGTGAATACAGGAATCGGCCGTGATACCGGCATCAGCCGTGAATACCGGCATCAGACGTGAATACCGCGGCATCGGCCGTTAATACCGGCATCGGCCGTGAATACCGGCATCGGCCGTGAATACCGGCATCGTCCGTGAATACCGGCATCGGCCGTGAATACCGGCATCGTCCGTGAATACCGGCATCAGCCGTGAATACCGGCATCGGCCGTGAATACCGGCATCGGCCGTGAATACCTTCATCGGCCGTGTGTTCCCTTGAAGAAATAAAACCGAGTCTTATATTACTTTGTCCCCGTGTGGGTGCTAAGCCCCGTTTTGGGGAAAAAAACAAGAACACACTCAATGTCTAGCCAGCAAGCATGTCGTAGGAGTCGATTTAGTGGGGCCTTCCTTCGAAGTCGAAAGTGCATCTGTTTGAGCGGCAAGGAACAATCAGCTGCACACAAATAAGCCAGTAAAACGGATGTACACACGAAACTCAGGCGTTGTCACGGTGCTAAAGTGCAAATGGACGAACAACCAGGACTTTCTGCACGAGCTTAAAGCCGGTGAACAAAGAAGAAGATAGTACATTTTTGCTTAAAAATGCACTAGGATTCTCGGGAGATGTCCTTGTGTGTTGGGGGGGGGGGGGGGGGGTGTGTGCGTGCGTTTTTGCTTAGAAAAGTATTTTAAAATACAGCCATGGCATCCACTTTTGGAACATGGTCATAACTCTCCGAAACCCGAATTCCGGCCTGAATTTGTCTGTGTCCGTCTGTATTTGTACTGTGACTGGCCATTAGGCAGCAAGTCTCTCATTCTAGCTGACGATCCTAACCACTGCCTATTTTTGGGGTACAGCTCATGTTAAAAAACTCCTGAAAAATTATCCAACGACTTATATTTTGGGTAAGGTCTTCTTGTAGGAAATACACGGTGCGTATCAAACATCAAGTGGCACGAGATGTCTCTTTAAAATCTGACGCTGGAAGGTTGAACACGAACTAGAAAAAAAAAGTGAGCAGCAGTCCATGACTGATGTAGATGAATGGGGTTAGATAGACGGTGGTAACTAAGCGACGTGAATCAGATAGGTAAAGGGCCAATGGTAACCGAGTTACAATAATCTGGCGTTTGGCGCGGAAGAGTCGGTGGAATCTGCTCTATATGAATCGGGTAGTTGGCGGGAAAGAGGCAGTGGTATTTAGGTTACTTAAATTGTTTGCTGGCGGGGAAAAGGCAGCGGTTTCTGGGTTACATGAATGGAGCAGGTGTCGGGGGAACAGGCAGCGGCGTCTAGATTCTGGACTAGTTCATTCCCGTTCAGGAAGTGCTCCCTGCACTTTAGACCAATGGCAGCCCTGTAGCTCGGCGTCTTGCCTACTAGTTCAGTAGAAGTGTGTTCAAACCGCTGTCGGTATTCGGAACCCATTTTTAGGGTTAATGACTGTGTTCGCTGGTCCTCCCAGCCTAAAAATAAGTTACATGAAGTTTTCTAGAATTGAGGGACATCCTTGGGGAAGTCAAACGGTTCGCCTCGCGCTCATGTTGTGGTTTCGTGTCCCGGGCGCATCGTTCAGTTCACCAGTGCAAAATTTGGGGATATCCATGATAAGGCGAATGTTCCAGTTCTGTATTAGACGCCATCTCTTTACTACACGGTTGGGTAGTGCCTCTAAAGAAAGTAGCGATACTAGAACTCCATGACCTGGGCTCGACACAGGAAAGGGACAGCTGTAGAACGATATTAAAAATACAAATTTCTTACAGTGCATGCAGTATTGCGTTGATCACCATACATGTCCACAACCTCTTGTCTTACGCGTTCTAACCAGAGACCTTCCACCCTGTGATGCCAAGCTGTGCAACATCTTCTCACTTTTAGGGCTGTCAATGGGATGTTTTGAAAAACCTATCTAAGCTGACCAAAAAACCCAAGCAATACATAAGCGAAGAACAAAAAGGAAAAAAAAAAACCCCCAGATTTAAAAAAAATACAAATTTTATAGTTACGAAACGAAACCTTTACCCACTTTTATCATCATCATCATGTAGCAGGTCCTTTGCAGAACGTCGCTCTCATCACAGTCTGCCTGTAAGAAACTCGGTCTCTTGCCAGTTCTCCCGCCTCATGAACTTTTACACTCAAGGAGTCACTTATATCCTGTGCCCATCTTCATGTCGGTCGGCCCCTGCCCCTCCTTCCTGGTACCAAGCCTTCTGCTATATTTTTTTACAATCCGCCGTGGCGCTTGATCTGACCAAAATATTTCAGCTTTCGAGAAAGGATGCTGTTTATTAGCCAGTCTTCCTTGATGTTCAGATCTTTTAGGATGTCAATATTTCTCATCTTCTTTGTCCAGGATATTCTGAGAATCTTTCTATAGCATTTTAGCTCAAAAGCCCCTATTCTCTTTCTTAACGACTGAGAGATAGTCATCGACTCACATCCGTATGTAGCCACAGAAAAGATGCATGCTCTCAAAATTCTAATTTTTATCTTCTTGCTCCTTTTAAGGCTGTTCAATACCCACTTTTATATAAGGATATATTTTTTAAAAACCTCAGATTCCAAAATTTGAACCCAAGGCGTCAAATAAAAACCCAGATCTGGGGGTAAAAACCCACTATTGGCAGCCCTGCTCACTTTGTCTCCCTCTGCCTCTCCTCATCATCCAGTTTTTTCTGTTGTCACGATGGACTAGTTATCTCCTTATAGGTTCAGAAACAACTCGAGAAAATAAGGCAAGAGATTTGACAGACAATGCAAGGCTAGGTTGGTGTGAAAAGCAGGCAACGAAATGGAAAAAAAAAAATGCGCTTGCTGTAGCTATCTTTAAGTAGGTTAGTGGGACATACCAGAGGCGACAGTCATTCTTCTCAAGGTCTTTCACCTAGCAACAAATATTAGAGGGGGGGGGGGGGGGGGGGGGGGAAGGGGGGGGGGGGGGGAGGGTGGTTAGTTTCCACTAGCTGTTCCGTGGAATTAAATATATCTAGTAGACACACTCCGTGAAAGAATAAAGAAGACATTTATGCTGAAAGAGAAAAGGGTAGATGTTGGGGAGACAGGCAGTGAGAAAGCGTCCTGAATCAATTCTACAGGGACATTTTGTAATTGTTGGTAAGAGGTGTCGCAAACTGCTGCTTCCGGTATATGAATAAGAACAACCCAGTTTACATTTCAGCAGATGAATCAAAACAAATAAATCAAGTTTAAAACAGATAAATGAAAGCAAATCAATCTAGATTTTAAAAGACGAATCAAATTAAATCAGTCATTGTTTGGAGAGATTAATAAATCAAAAATCAATCTAGATTGACTAAACAATGCAATAAATACATTTATGAATAATTGTATACAAACGGCACGTTACTGAAACAGTCATTGAATTCATTCATACCAGCAATTCCCCTCCCCGCCTGCTTGAGAGTTGATGAACCAACAATCTGCAGACAAATAGACCGAATCTGACAAACGGATATGCCCGCAGCACTCAAATTCTGGAACTATTCAAAAGTCCAGAAGTGGACGAACAACCACAACTTCCGTGAGGACCCTGCTAAAAGGTGTTACTGATATCATGTGTCCATCGACTCGCTGGTGCATTCCTTCCTGTCCCACCTGGAACAGTTCCGCCCGTTTCTGTTCTGTCAAACATTGTGCCATTTAATGTGGCCGAGAATTTTCAGTTTACAAGAAATGTCGCTACAGATCCAGCCTTCCTTGATTATCAGATCGTGAAATAATTGAAAGCTATAGTGATTGCCTCGCGGTTTGTTCTACTAGCTCCAAAATTGTGGGGAAAATCAGAATAGACCCACTGCCTATTAAGACAAGCATGTCGTAGGAGTTGACTAAGTGGGTGCTTCCTTCAGAGTCGGAGTGCCTCTGCCCGAGCGGCAAGGAACAACCAACTACATACAAATAAGCCAGTAAAATGGATGTACACGTAAAAACTCAGGCCCTGGCACAAAGCCAAATTGCAAATAGACGAACAACAAGGACTTTTCGCCAGAGCTTACAGTCAGTGAAGAAAGAAAACAAGTTGAAAATGTTATTATATATTATTAATCTTCATTATCTCTTCCTCCTATGACAACGAACGTGGTTATCTAATTGAAAAAAAAAAAAAATAATATAAGAAACCAATTAAAATAACGTTTTTTAAAGTACCTTTAACACCCCCGTCCCCAGACCCCGCCATTTCCCCCTCTATTCCTCGTCTTCTTCTTCTTCTTCTTCTTATTCTTTCTTCTTCTTCCTTCTTCTTCTTCTTCTATTCTTTTCGTCTTCGTCTTATGTTAAGGCTTCTTTTGATCTACTTCTTCTTCTAAAAAATTCTTCTTATTTCTTCTTTAGCTTCTTCTTCTTCTTCTTCTTCTTCTTCTCTTCTTCTTCTTCTTCTACTTCTTCTTCTTCTTTCTTCTTCTCCTTCTTCTTCTTCTTCTTCTTCTTCTTCTTCTTCTTCTTCTTCTTCTTTCTTCTTCTTCTTCTTCTTCTTCTTCTTCTTCTTCTTCTTCTTCTTCTTCTTCTTCTTCTTCTTCTTCTTCTTCTTCTTCTTCTTCTTCTTCTTTTCTTTTTCTTATTCTTCTTCTGTTTTTTCAAAGTCTACTTTTTCAGAGTAACCAAAAGTATATATTATCTCAAAAGCAGTATCAATTGTTATTTATGTAGAATAACATAACTCTGGCGTGTGAGAGGAACAATAGAAACTATAACGATCTTCAATGCAAACGAATTATGCACAAGTCGTGTAATTGATAATTATCTCTAAGTCGTGTTTATTGCAAATAATAATTATCTTCAGTAGAGATTAATTACATTCCTATCGTGCAAATTATAATTATCTTCAATTCACTAGAATATAATTCTTTTAAAGTCACTTAAATGTTACTTTGCTTTTAAGCCATTTACATCAAAACATTTTCCAGTGTAAAATCAAAGTCAAATAAACTATAATGGTCTTTAAATTGTGTGAATTAAAATTATCTTCAAATTTTGTCAAGTAAAATTGTCCGCAGCTGGTGTCAGTTATAAGCTTTGAATCACGCAAATTAGAATTGTCTTTAACACACATTATATATATATTTTGTATTTGTAATCTTGCGAATTATACTTATCTAAAAGTTGTTTAAATTATAGTATTTTCAATCTACGAACAATAATAATTTTTTTTTAATTCACGTAAATTCTAATTATTTTCCAGTTGTGAAAAATAAATTGTCCTCATTACAAATTGTAATCAAATTCATGTCGTGTAGATTAGTAATGATCCAAGCTGTATTAGTAATATTTAACTTAAGAACAAACTATAAATGCCATTAAATGTGAGTTATAATTATTTACAGGTCTAATCAATTGTAATCGTTAAAACCGATCGTAGTTATTTGTGAAGTAAATTATTAACATCTTGTGGTCGTGTAAATGATATTATATTTAATACAACTGCAGCTATTTTATTATCATAGACAAAAATAATAATTGGTATTTTAAATACAACCTCCTACATATCTTTGATTTAGTTTAGTTATAGTTGCCTACCTGTCGTGAATGCTACAATTATCTTTAAGTCCTGTAAATTATAATTAGTATCTGGTTGTTTATTTAATAAATATTGCCGATAATAATAAATGGTCAAAAATATTATAATTAATAAATAAGTAATAACAGTAATTTCCCTTTATAGCAACTATAAATGTCTTGAGATCGTATACCTTACATTTATATCAAAATCCGGTAATTTTTGTGTGTAGGTCTGATGGTGTCAATTATTATTACACCCGATAATTTAAATTGTCCATATTATAATTAATAATAAGTAATAACAATAATTAAACCTTTTGAGCAGCTTTAATTATCTTAACATTATTTACTTTTCATGTATTTCCAAATCAGGTATAATGTTTTATTTTCAGGTGGTACAATTATAATTTATCATCGATTAATTTAAATTAAACTCTTTTTTATAAGTTATGTCGTGTACATGATTATTTATTGTCAAGTAAAGTTGGATCAAGTAAACTATAAATAACTTTAGCTGATATAAATAAATATTTACCATAGACCTAATAACTATAACCATCTTCAGAGTAACATATAATAATTGTCTTCAAACTATTCATTATTATGATCGCCAACTGCTGTAAATTATTATCTTTAAGACATATATACTTAGTCTTGGGACTGTGTCAGTTATTGTCAGCTAATATTTTATATTAAAATTAACACCATATCCTGTAAATTATTATCTTCAAGACATATATATACTTAGTCTTGGGCCTGTGTCAGTTATTATCAGCTAATATTTTATATTAAAATTAACACCATATCCTGTAAATTATTATCTTCAAGACATATATACGTAGTCTTGGGGCTGTGTCAGTTATTATCAGCTAATATTTTATATTAAAATTAACACCATATCCTGTAAATTAGACTGTCTATGAATCATTTAAGCCGGTGTTTCCCAAAATTTTCTTAGCTGCAGCGCCTTTTTTTAATTAAAATTTTTCCACGGCGGCCTAACCTAAATAAAAGTGTGGCTTTTCGTATTTAAAAGATACCAAAACTCGTGTTTCTTCGAATATTTCGCGGCGACCCTGTAAAGAGGTCGCGCGCTCTCCAGGGCGCCGCCGCGCAGTTTGGGAATCACTGATTTAATAACACTTATCTTCAGATCAGTAATTCATACTTTATCTTCAGGTAGTGTAAACGTTGCTGCTTGAAATGGCGTCGCGTAAATAATTAACTTTCCCCCCCCCCCCCCCCCCCCAGTCAGTCAATTTCATGTCATTTTAGTCATGTATATTGCCTTCTGATTACGTATGTTACAGTTTATCGTCAGTGTAGGCTAGTTGTAACTATCTTCAAGTATTGCCAGTACTGCCTTCAGATTACGAAAATTACTATATCCAAGTTAGTTAGTTAGTTAGTTAGTCTTTCCTCTTGTGTCGAGTGCGGCACATAGGGCAGAGGTCGTGACTCTCCATGCACGGCGGTCCGTTGCAATCCGTTGTAGGTCTTGGATGTTTGAGTGGCCCATGAGCGAGCCTTCCCTGATGATAGTTCTACGTAGGGTTTCCCTTGGTCTTCCACGAGATCTTTTCCCCTGTGGTGTCCAAATGAGGGCTGGTAAGGAAGTCTTGATTTATCCATTCTAAGGACGTGGCCGACATAGTTCCAGCGGCGTTTTCGTATAAAATTAGACACATACTCTTGCCTGGATTCTTGCCTTATTGTGTATTGGTTCGGAAATCTGACCATTTGAAATTTAGTATTCTTCTAAGGCATTTATTTTCAAAACTGTCTAATTTTGTGTCTAGAGTTTTCGTTGATTTCCAACTCTCGCATCCATAGGTTAGTACTGGAATCACACAAGAATGAAGATCTTGAGTTTTGTGTGTTTGGCTAAGTGTCTTTGATTTCCAGATGTTAGACAGTTATTAAGGCACTAGATGCCAGTGCTATTCTAAATGATATTTCTGGTGCGGTATCTCCTGTAGATGACATCTTGCTCCCTAGATAAGTGAAACTGTTGACTTTTTCAAGGCTGTTGTTGTTCAGCGTGATATCAACTGAACTGTTGGTAAGGTCTAGAATTTTTGTTTTTTGCGGTGTTAATTTGGAGTCAATTTGTTCTGAGAAATTCTGGAGTCGATTGATTTTTTCTTGGGCGTCTGTGTGTTTCTGAACTCAGGAGTGCTATGTCGTCGGCGAAGTCTAGGTCTTCCAGAATTTTGTCAACCCATGTAATGCCTAAATTTTGCGTTATTTATGCACTTGCGCATGACCCAGTCGATTGCTATATCACCAAAAAGCATCGGCGATAGGACACAGCCTTGCTTCACTCCTGTTTCCACGGGAACCAGTCAGAATTGCCGGAATCAGTTCTTACACAGCATCGTGTTTCATTATAAAAAGATTTTTATGATGTTGATATATTTGATGGGAAACCTAGATGTTAAGCATTTCCAGAGTGTTGGACGATGGATACTGTCGAAGGCTTTTTGAAAGTCGACAAAGTTGATCAATAATTTCGACTGGAATTCTGTAGAATCTTCAACAATTATTTCTAAGAGTAAAGATGTGGTCTATGCATGACCCGCTTGGATCTAAAACGGCTTGTTCTTCCCTTAATCTTTCATCTATGGATTTTTTTCAATCTTTCTAGTAGCATACTACAAAATAGTTTCCCTGTATCGAAAGCAGGGTGATGCCTCTCCAGTTGTTACAATCGGATAAATCACCTTTTTTAGGTAATTTGAAGATTACACCATCTTTCCCATTGTTGTGGTGGGTATTCGTTTTTGCCAGACTTCATCCATCAGCTGGAGCAAATGTTTTGCAGGGTTGTTTTCATCGCTGCTTTGAGCATTTCCCCTGAGATGTTGTCCTCTCCGGTAGCTTTGTTTTTTTCTTAATTTTTTAATAGCTGTTTTAATCTCCTCTATTGTGAATGACTCGCTGGAGGCAATTAGTGTTGGTGTAATAAATTTCTTCTTCTAAATTGGGAATGATGTCAGGATTTGGCCTATTTAATATTTCCTTGAAATGTTCTGCCCATCGCTTAGTTTGTTGGTCGGTCGGATAGCAGTAGTTTTACCCTGCTTGTCTTTAATGGGTGTATTTAGTGTAGTGAGTGATTGCACAGTTGTTTCATAATATGGAATACGGCTTTGTTTGTTTCCAATCTTGGCAGCTGTTTCAGCATCGGAGGCGAGGTCGTGTATGAAGTTCTGTTTGTCTTTCCTTGCATTTGATTTCACTTCTTTGTCTAGCGTACTGTATTTTTCGTATGAAGATGTGTCTTTTTTTTGGATAAAAGTGTTAATTTTGCTTGTTTCCTTTCTTGGATTTTTGACCAGGTGTTGTCGCTTAGCCACTTCTTCTTCTGCTTTTGTACATAACCAACTGTGTTTTACTGCAGCGTTCGTCAGTGTTGTTCTTGAAAAAGTCCCAATTTGTGTCTATGTTATTTGTAGTATCCGCATTATTAGTTTTGGTTACATAGGTGGTGAGTATCTCTGCATTAAATGCGCTTTGATGATCTTTTGACAAAAGGGCTTGTAAGTTTATTTTCTTATTTCTGGGTGGTTTAGTAGAGACTTGAGTTTTAATTTTTAGTTTGGCAATGCAAAGATTATGATCACTGCCAATATCAGCTCCCCTGTAGGCTCTAACGTCTTGCACTGATGTACGGAATTTGGCGCTGATGCAAAAATGATCTATCTGGTTTTTTGTTATGTTATCTGGCGAAATCCAGGTTATTTTATGTATGTCTTTATGCGGAAATAAGGAGCTTGCTGCTGTTAGATTTGCTATTTCACAGAGTTCAATTAGCCTCTCTCCGTTTTGATTCATATCTCCTGGGCTGTGTACTCCCATATATTTTTGAACACCTTTGTTGTCAGACCCTAACTTGGCATTAAAATCGCCCATTACAACAAGGAGGTCGTGCTTCCAAGTTGGGTTAACAAATATAATTTATCTTTACTTCAGTTAAATCAGATCAGTCATGGTTTGGAGAGAATAATAATAAATCAAAAATCCATCTAGATTGACTAAAACGTCTACTTATATCTCCAGTCTTGCGACCTACAGTTGTGTTTGCATAGTTGTACCCCCCTCCTTCCCCTTTTTTTGTGGGGTACAAACCCCATGGGGGAGGAGGGGGCAGGCAGTTTTCCTTAACAAGCGTGTCTTGAACGACAATAAGTGAGGGGTGTTTCCTTCGAAGTGGGAGTACATCTGCATGAGAGGCAAGGACCAACAGTCTGCATACAAATGAGCCAGATATGTAGAACAGGTGCGCACACAAAATTGAAATTCTGGAATAAGACCAAAGTCTAGAAGTGGACGAAAACTAGAACTTTCCGCCAGAGTTTACAGCTGGTGAACTGTAAGTAAGGAAAAGATAGTATATCTTCGTTTTGGGTCAATTAAAATTATTCTATCTTTACCTCGAGTAAAGTTTTTTCAATTAGTTTTTGTCTTTAAATATTGTGACTGTTTAACTACTCGTCGAGACATAAATTAAAGATCTTTCTAAGCAAATTACATGATGGCTTTTACACCAACTAATGTTAGGATGACCAAAATATTGAGCTGAAAACGGGACAATCCCACTAATATTTTAAGGTGAAAACGGGGCATTCCACTTATATATATATATATATATATATATATATATATATATATATATATTTTTTTAATGAAAACGAGACCTCTCACTTATATTGTTTTTTTTTTTAAATGAAAACGAGACCTCTCACTTATATTGTTTTTTTTTTAGAAGAAAACGGGACACACCAATTTTTATTTTCAGATGAAACAGTGGACATCCCAGGCAAGTCAGTTCAATACGTTTCAGGCATTACAAATATTGAAAACTTGAACATCTAATAATGTCTAAAGAAATTAGTGTATGTTCTCTTATAGGGCTCATTCCTTGATTTTTACAATAAAACGGACAATTTGCATGTTTTTGAAATACTGGCGGGATGACTGGGGCGCACTTAAAACACGGAACTGTCCCGCTGAAAACGGGACGTGTAGTCACTCGAACGGATGTACATGTTTATTTGCTCACATGAAATTTGTATAAATCAAAATTTTAAAATCTTTCTCCTCGTCTTTGTGCGTTTAGAACTCTTCGCTTGCTGTTGAAGGTGGGGACTGAGCACTTATGGGAGTGTCCCGAGTGCTGAGACGTAGCCATCGGCAGGATGGCTGAGATGTCGATTATTAATTGAACATTCAACATATTGGAAATATACCGCGCTAGTCGCATTTTTTAGGTAACGACAGCTAGTACTCAAAGTTGGATGTAGCCAATTTTACGCCGGCCGCCTTGACTACCAGTAACATTACCTGTTATCGGCGCTCATCAAGGAAAGTATCATAAGAATAAGAAGAATACGGTTGATCGGGATCTACACGATCGGTTCCTAATGGACTAACATCAGAAATGAAGCTCGTCTGGTCACTGTGGCATCAAATCTGTATGTGACAGGCCCGGCTCTCTAGCGTAGTTGGCTAAACCGGATTGCGCGGTGACAGGGGGACAAACTCCTTGTGGTCTGGGTTCACTCCCGGGGGTAGGCAGAAAAGCCACATTTCTCCCAGATTTACGGTATTTACAATGGAATCAAGGCCGAAAGGTTGCGATATCCATAATACCGAGCCTAAGGGTTAACAACTCATGGCTTCTGGATACTAAAACAAACAATGTATGTGACTGACACGGACGGGAATACAAAAGTTGTACACATCCAGCAACGATACAATATAAATGGTACGTTAACCTCAGCAAACATCCCCCATACACCTAAAGTCTAATGTCCAGTCGGTTTTCTTTGCCAAGGAAGACTTCAGACGACATATTAGGTTGTATTTATAGGCGGCTATAATTTCCTGATCATAGTTTTGTGTTGTTGCCTCCTTGTTATCTGCCCGACTCTTGCTACCTTCTGGCCGACTCCAGTCGCCCCCTATTTTCGATAATACTCGGTACTGATGTAACATTCACCATAGTAACTAACTTTTTCTTCTTCTTTGTTCACAGGCTGTAAGCTTCAAGACCTGGTAATCGTCCATTTGGACTTTGGCTATGTGCCAGGGCCTGAATTTTTGCGTGTACATCCTTTTTACTAGCTTATTTGTGTGCAGTTGCTTGATCCCTACCGCTCGGGCAGATGCACTCCGACTTGGAAGAAAGTACCCAATTAGTCGATGAACAGTTTGGAGACGTATCGAGCCTTTGTTCTGTTAGAATAGCATCAAGCTTAACAATGTATAAAACCCTCGACTTGTCAGAGGTGGAAGCCGTCTATTTCATTTAATTCCGTTGTTATAAACATTTATACAAATGCTATGTAATTAGGAGGGTATTTGTCTGTTATCGCAGCCTAGCTGCAAACAACAAACCAACCAGCGAGTCGCGCTTTGAGGGCGAATAAGTAAGGAAAATGAGGAGGAGGAAGGAAATAGTGAGCGATATGAAGACGATGAAATGAAGAAGAAGAAGGAAACATTAAGAGTTTCGAAGAAAAAGAAAACGAAGTAAAAGAAGAAAAAATATTGAGAAACAGAAAGAAAGAAGTATTGCGAGATTAGAAGAAGAAAGAGATTAAAAACAGAAAGAAAAATATTGAATGCTTAGAAAAAGAAGAAGAGGAAGAAAAGAAAAGAAGTATTGAGAGATTAGAAAAAAGAAATATTGAGATATTAAAAGAAGAACGAAATATTGAGAGATTTGAAGAAGTAGAAGAAAGGAAAGACATATTGAGAGAATAGAAAAAGAAGAAAACAGGAAAGAAGTATTGAGAGGTTAGAAGAAGAAGAAGAAAGGAAAGAAAAAGAAGTATTAGGAGATTAGAAAGAAAAAAAAAGGAAATTTTTAGAGGTTAAAAAAAAGAAGAAGAAAAGAAAGAAAGTATTGAAAGATCAGAAGAAAAAAATATTGAAAGATTAGAAATAGAAAGAAAAAAAAAACAAGAAAGAAGTATTGAGAGATTAGAAAAAGAAGAAAGGAAAGTAAGAGATTAGAAGAAAAAAAGAAATGAAAGACGTATTGAGAGATTAGAAGAAGAAGAAAAAAAGTATTGAAAGATTAGAAGAAGAAAAGTATTTAGAGATTAGATAAAGAAAAATAAAATAAACAAGAAAGAAGTATTAAGAGATTAGAAAAAGAAAACCAAAATAAACAAGAAAGAAGCATTGAGAGATTAGAAAAAGAAGAAATACTGAGAAATGCAAATAGGGAAAAGGAGTCCCACAAGAGATATTCCAGAGAAGGGACCATTTTAAAACTGTAACATGTCGGCGTCAATCCACACAGCGCGGGCTTGGGTGAGACTGAGCGTACGTCCATCTTGACCCAGGAGTATTTACATCGGAAATGGGTTAAAGTCGAATTGAGTCGCTATCTGGTGTTCTTTCATAAGTTCCTTGCGTGGAATGTGCGCCCGAAGCGGAAACTAGCTAGTCAAAAATGGTGGAGGATTGGGTGATATCCCGAGATCGGCTATCCTCCCACATCCCTCCCAGTTTAGGAGGAAGGGAGAGAGGTGGGAAACGATAGTGAGGGGAGAGGGTAAAAAAAAAAGAGAGCCCGGCATTCTTTCATAAGTTCACCGTGTGGTTTGTATGTACCCCGGACACTAGTTAGTTTAAGTGGTAGAGGATTTGGTGTTGTCTGGAGATCCCACCTCCTTCCCGCTTGTGAGGAAGGGAGAGAGGCTAGAGAGGAGAGGGAAAAACGACAGCGAGGGGGAGGTGGGCGAAGAAAGAGGTCATGTGACCAGAAGCCCCCGCGACCTTTTCAACTTGGCCCGCTTCTCCTTTTCCCGCCATGTCTGCACAAAGATGTCGGCCACAGAATCTCCAGCAGGTAGAGCTTTCATTTTTTTATGTCTCTCATCTTTTTTTGTGTGTGCTTATACTGCATCATATTTATATTACCTGTCAGGATTAACCAAACTATGTTTTGTTTATACAGTCGTTGTTGGAAGCGAGGTGAGTAGGCGATGCTTGGGCGGAGAGGAGAGCGACAGGCAAGTTCTCATTCATCAGGAGGATCCAGGCAAGCCAGACCCACGGCTCTCGACTCGTTCATTAATTGTGATTGCCTTCCTGACAAAGCTGTGTTTCAGTTTGGGAATATGTCTTCAAGAAGCATGGGATTTTACTTTTATTTACAATCTCTTAATCTGTCTTTAGCAACAAGTTTTAATTACAGATGTATATTGCGCGTCTGCTAGAAAATTTTACATTGTATTTCATGATTTCATTTGTTCGGTCGTCTATCTAATCTTTAACAGAGGTTTTGCAACCTGTGATATTCGAGAAGACTTGGTTTGTCACAGTTTTATGTGTATTTATTTAATATAAATAATCTTTTAAGTATAGAAAGCAGCTTGTTCTAAGACGCCACGAGTGAAAACATTACAGAATTCAGAATGAATGAATGGTATAAATGAAAGGAAATAAATCGTCAGAATCCGAAAGAATGGAATGAATGGAGAATGTATGAAACAAATAGATCATATACTTATAAGAAGGAAAAAGGCATGTTTAAATGAACAATGAAAATAATATTTTAAAGAAGTAACTTTAAAAAAAAAAAATAGTTGCTTAAGAAGAATATATGAGACAAGAAATACTGATAAGATGTAAGCAAGACATAGTTCTATACATACAATACTGTATATTGAAATGTCTTTAAATAAATTACCCAAGAGAACTTAACACTATTAAAAGAAAACATTACATTATCATTACTTACCAAAGACTTTTGGCGTGTAAACTGGTGTATGTTATATGGACTTACAACTAGAAAGTATAGACTCATTTGTGTTCCGGGACTCCATTCATTTGCTTAGGGGGGGGGGGGGGATACATTGCAATAAAAGCACTGAGGTTTTACTGAAATATGATGTTGGGTCGAAAATCGCAGATATCAGAAATTTGTAAACCACAAGACAACATTGAACATTGATAACCCTGTTAGGGGTGAACACTGGCTGGAGAAGACCACAAGAAAGATGTTTGATAGTTTAGGGATGAAAATGCAAATATGATGTATGGACAGAACAACAAAAAGGCAGTCTTTCAAGAATCAGCAAAACCTATCAACTGTTTGGAGATTTTTGGTGCAGACTTACATTTATTTGGGCAGTGTATGAGGAGAAATTTAATGAACAGAAAGTTTTGATAAAAGACAAATAATACTGTATCCTTCTGTGGCTTCACAGGGCATATGCTGTGAACTAACAGAAAGATCTGGTGATTTATCTGCACTCTTTTATATACATGTATATCTTCCTGTATCCTCTTTAATTGATACTGTTAACTTATAGTCACAGAAAATTATTAATGTAACATTTTATATCCATGTTCTGCTTGAAAGCTGTCTGAATCTGGTTGCGGATGAGATTAACTGATACTATAGGATAGAAGTAGCAAAGCTAGTAATATCTGAACTAATACTATAGGATAGAAGTAGCAAAGCTAGTAGTAATATCTGTAGCAAAGCTAAATACTGAACTAATATATAGGAAGTAGAAGTACTAATATCAACTATACTAGGAAGTATCAAAGCTACTAATACTATACTATAGGATAGAAGTAGCAAAGCTAGTAATATCTGAACTAATACTATAGGATAGAAGTAGCAAAGCTAGTAATATCTGAACTAATACTATAGGATAGAAGTAGCAAAGCTAGTAATATCTGAACTAATACTATAGGATAGAAGTAGCAAAGCTAGTAATATCTGAACTAATACTATAGGATAGAAGTAGCAAAGCTACTAATATCTGAACTAATACTATAGGATAGAAGTAGCAAAGCTAGTAATATCTGAACTAATACTATAGGATAGAAGTAGCAAAGCTAGTAATATCTGAATTAATACTATAGGATAGAAGTAGCAAAGCTAGTAATATCTGAACTAATACTATAGGATAGAAGTAACAAAGCTAGTAATATCTAAACTAATACTATAGGATAGAAGTAGCAAAGCTAGTAATATCTGAACTAATACTATAGGATAGAAGTAGCAAAGCTAGTAATATCTGTATTAATGTATTAAAGGAGTCATACTAATATCTGACTAATACTATAGTGAAGTAGCAAAAGCTACTAATATCTGAAACTAATACCAAGCGGATAAGAAGTAGCAAAGCTACTAATATCAAGAACTAATCCCCTGTGGTTGTAGCATAGCTAGTAATATTTGAGGCTAACAGGAAAAGTAGCAAAGCTAGACCTTGTATTAATGTATATTAAACTAACTAATTGAATCATGAGCTCCTCAGTTTGGGCATGCCGTAGCTATAAAGAGCAGTCCCCTGTGGTTGTCATAGCTCAGTTTGAGGCTAACAGAAAATAGCAGACTTTGTTGGAACTAATGAATGAATAATGAGCTGTTTGATATATAAAGAGCTGTCCCCTGTGGTTGTCATAGCTCAGTTTGAGGCTAACAGAAAATAGCAGACTTTGTTGAAACTAATGAATGAATAATGAGCTGTTTGATATATAAAGAGCAGTCCCCTATGGTTGTTATTATATCACAGCCTAGCTGGACACCACAATACAATATGCATCAACAAAGAAGTTAGACATAAACATAAAAGTTTGCTGAGCTTATCAACAGACTCCAACACTAACAGCAATATTCAGCCCTATTGCGAGTGATGAATGTGAACATAACTAACCAGACCTGACCCAGTACTGGGTCACTGATGTGACAGATGTCCGTCATCATGTGCCACCCTGACAGCAGCAAAGTGCCGGACATGACAGCTACACAGGAGTCTGACAGCACTATTGACAGTCAGTGTGTCAGGTGTGATTTCCCACACTGGTGCACTCTGAGTGGGCCGGGCTACACCAGATGTTGCAGTTGCTTTTCGTGTTCGTTTTGAGGTAACTAAATTGGGCTTAAGGAGTTGGAAATGACAGGGGTAGGGTGGGTGTGCTTCTTTTCTGTTGTAGCATCCTGTATTGTCAAAGCCTTTGCGTTTCTGTTAACTGAACATGTAAGGGAAGGCATAAAACCAGTGATAGAATTATCTACTTTTGTAGCATTTCTGGGATCATTTATGTTTTGTTACTTTCCTTTTCAGCTGTTAAAAAAAGTTTACAAGTAAAAGTTTTGGTTTTTTTTTTGTTGCTGTTTTTGCAGAAGACAGGTGTCTTCACTTCTTGTTAGCATTCCCAGGCTGTAAACTCCAAAAGAGGTACTGATTGTTTGTCCACTTCTGGACTTTGATCTTGAGTTTTTATATTAGATTTTTTTAACATTTTGATAGATTTGGCTTTTTTTTTCAAGGCAGACTGTTGGTTTCTTACTTTTTTGTCAGATGCAGCTGTTTTTGAAGGGAAAGTCCCGAGACGGTTGCCTTTTACAGCGTGTATTTTCTTTAGGTGGGGGCAGCCTTTGGACACCACTTCCCTTGACAATGGAGTCCTAGAACCCACAGGAAATGTCTTTATCACTGACATGTATCATTTTGGCTGTTGTAACAAAAAAAAACACATACGGCGTAAACTGCACATCAGCTCACATGTTTGACATAGTTTTTTCACAATACATTCATACCTTGGTTTTACAGATTAAACATTGAACAGATCTCAAAAGCAAGACAATATCTAGAGGAGCTGATTTAATATTTGTATCAGTTGACATGATGATGATGTGGACAGTTGAGGCAACACGATGATGTGGACAGAGTTGAGGCAACACGATGTGGACAGAGTTGTGGCAACATGATGATGTGGACAGATTTGAGGCAACACGATGATGTGGACAGAGTTGAGGCAACACAATGATGTGGACAGAGTTGAGGCAACACGATGATGTGGACAGAGTTGAGGCAACACGATGATGTGGACAGAGTTGTGGCAACACGATGATGTGGACAGAGTTGAGGCAACACGATGATGTGGACAGAGTTGAGGCAACACGATGATGTGGACAGAGTTGAGGCAACACGATGATGTGGACAGAGTTGAGGCAACACGATGATGTGGACAGAGTTGTGGCAACACGATGATGTGGACAGAGTTGAGGCAACACGATGATGTGGACAGAGTTGTGGCAACACGATGATGTGGACAGAGTTGAGGCAACACGATGATGTGGACAGAGTTGAGGCAACACGATGATTTGGACAGAGTTAAGGCAACACGATGATGTGGACAGAGTTGAGGCAACACGATGATGTGGACAGAGATGTGGCAACACGATGATGTGGACAGTTGTGGCAACACGATGATGTGGACAGAGTTGTGGCAACACGATGATGTGGACAGTTGTGGCAACACGATGATGTGGACAGAGTTGTGGCAACACGGTGATGTGTATTATGCAGGGTGTCCCATAGGTTTCCATACACAGGAACAGTACCGTTGTTTTTTAATGGTGTATTTATAATGTACAGGTATTCTGCATTGTTATTTTCAGTTTTATGCTTGATAACATTTTTCTTTAACTATCAAACGAAATTTTAGTAGCTTCAGTTAACAGTTATTGATAGCTGTAAGAAAAGCCACATTTCTCTCAGATTTACGGTACCAATCATGCAATCAAGGCCAAAGGGTTGCGATATCCATAGTACCGAGCCAAAGGGTTAACAACTTATGGTTTCTGGATATAAAAAAAAGTATGTACATGTAAAATATATTTATTGTTTGTTTCGTAATATAGGTTGGGGTCTGCAGTTTTTTTTGGTAGAACTCTGCATGAAGTGATGTCATGTATTCTGCTTCATAAACATCATGAGGTGATGTCAGGTATTCTTCTTCATAAACATCATGAGGTGATGTCATGTATTCTGCTTCATAAACGTCATAAGGTGATGTCATGTATTCTGCTTCATAAACCTCATGAGGTGATGTCATGTATTCTGCTTCATAAACGTCATGAGGTGATGTCATGTATTCTGCTTCATAAACCTCATGGAGATTTGTTATTTCAAAACTGGACATGATGTGGTTGACCGACTGCAGAGTGGACCGGTCATGTGGATTTTTTGTTTCTGGTGTGAAAGACATGGGTAGTGAGATGGTTAGCAAACGTTCGTCTTACTACTCTGTCTTTTGCACTAGTGCACAAAGAGCGCTTCAGGAGACAACAGATCTGGGAACTCCTTCCATAACACTGAACATCGGAACATTACCTTCAAGTTTACTGTTAGAGATGTGGGGATTACTGCCAGAGAATGTGTTACCTAACAGAACATTGCCTCCATTGTGTCAGATTTCCTTGTTTACTGTTTGTTAAAGATCTGGGGATTACTGCCAGAGAATGTGTTACCTAACAGAAAATTACCTCCAGTGTGTCAGATTTCCTTGTTTACTGTTAGAGATGTGGGGATTACTGCCAGAGAATATGTTACCTAACAGAAAATTACCTCCAGTGTGTCAGATTTCCTTGTTTACTGTTTGTTAAAGATCTGGGGATTACTGCCAGAGAATGTTACCTAACAGAAAATTACCTCCAGTGTGTCAGATTTCCTTGTTTACTGTTAGAGATGTGGGATTACTGCCAGAGAATATGTTATCTAACAGAAAATTACCTCCAGTGTGTCAGATTTCCTTGTTTACTGTTTGTTAAAGATCTGGGGATTACTGCCAGAGAATGTGTTACCTAACATCAGAACATTGCCTCCAGTGTGTGAGATTTCCTTGTTTACTGTTAGATTTCTGGGAATTACTGCCAGAGAATGTGTTACCTAACAGAACATTACCTCCAGTGTGTGAGATTTCCTTGTTTACTGTTTGTTAAAGATCTGGGGATTACTGCCAGAGAATGTGTTACCTAACAGAACATTACCTCCAGTGTGTGAGATTTCCTTGTTTACTGTTTGTTAAAGATCTGGGGATTACTGCCAGAGAATGTGTTACCTAACAGAACATTACCTCCAGTGTGTCAGATTTCCTTGTTTACTGTTGGAGATCTGGGGATTACTGCCAGAGAATGTGTTACCTAACATCAGAACATTACCTCCAGTGTGTCAGATTTCCTTGTTTACTGTTAGAGATGTGGGGATTACTGCCAGAGAATGTGTTACCTAACGTCAGAACATTACCTCCAGTGTGTCAGATTTCCTTGTTTACTGTTGGAGATCTGGGGATTACCTAACATCAGAACATTGCCTCCAGTGTGTCAAACTGTCCAGCATATTTTCTCTGTCTCCCTTTGATTTTCATCCCCTGTGACTTTCTTCACTGTTATGATGTACTCCTGTTTTGTCTTTCTCTTGAAAAAAGAAACTTAGTTTGAAGCAAAATAAGACAGTTATGGGCAGTAGGACACCAACAACTGTCCTTAAACTACAGATGGGAAGGCAGCGACAATCCCTGACATCACGGCGGACTGTGATGTGATGACAACAATCCCTGACATCACGGCGACTGTGATGTGATGACAACAATCCCTGACATCACGGCGACTGTGATGTGATGACAACAATCCCTGACATCACGGCGACTGTGATGTGATGATATTTACTGCATATCACAGCCAGCTTTGATGACAGGGTCAAATGAAAGCAGCTTGATGAGTTCCGGGATATGCAGATCTTAATCCTGTAGTAGTGGGTTCTGAATCATCATCAGACAGCAGGTCTTAACTGACTGTCACTTTCATCATGGCACACCGGAGAGCTGTGCCAGCCTTCTCACTCCGTAAACATTTATGCCTAAGTTGTCATTGATACAACTGTTAGAATTGTCATCGCCTGCTGATTATTCTATTAACTTAATGCTCCAGTTGTGATGTTTAGTATGGTCAAAGTATTTCATTTTATGAGAAAGTTATCTTAATAACAAGTATTACTTATTACTTACAGTTGTTCCTTTTACATCCGATCACTTACAACTGTTCCTCTACCATGTGATGTGGATATAACTTACAACTGTTCCTCTACCATGTGATGTGGATATAACTTTAAACTGTTCCTCTACCATGTGATGTGGATATAACTTTAAACTGTTCCTCTACCATGTGTTGTGGATATAACTTACAACTGTTCCTCTTCTACCATGATGTTGATATAACTTTTAATTGTTATTCTTCTACCATGTGAGGTAGATATAACTTACAATTGTTCCTCTTTTATCATATGATGTAGATGTAACTTACAATCGTTCCTCTTTTATCATGTGATCTAGATTTAACTTACAATTGTTCCTCTTCTACCATGTGATGTAGATATAACTTACAGTTGTTCCTCTTTTACCATGTGAGGTAGATATAACTTACAGTTGTTCCTCTTTTACCATGTGAGGTAGATATAACTTACAGTTGTTCCTCTTCTACCATGTGAGGTAGATATAACTTACAATTGTTCCTCTTCTACTATCTGAGGTAGATATAACTTACAGTTGTTCCTCTTTTACTATCTGAGGTAGATATAACTTACAATTGTTCCTCTTTTACTATCTGAGGTAGATATAACTTACAGTTGTTCCTCTTTTACCATGTGAGGTAGATATAACTTACAGTTGTTCCTCTTCTACCATGTGATGTAGATATAACTTTAAATTGTTCCTCTTCTACCATGTGAGGTAGATATAACTTACAATTGTTCCTCTTCTACCATGTGAGGTAGATATAACTTTAAATTGTTCCTCTTCTACCATGTGATATAGATATAACTTACAATTGTTCCTCTTCTACCATGTGAGGTAGATATAACTTACAGTTGTTCCTCTTTTACCATGTGAGGTAGATATAACTTACAGTTGTTCCTCTTCTACCATGTGAGGTAGATATAACTTACAGTTGTTCCTCTTCTACCATGTGAGGTAGATATAACTTACAGTTCCTCTTTTATCTTTGGTTTAGCACTATTGTAGTCTGCTATGTCAGTTTCTCAATCTCTACATGAAACTTTGAACAATCAAACAAACATAATTTTCTTGTATTCTTTAAACATTAACACATTTATATGCTCCTTTGATTTGAAATATATAATTACAATATTTGTCTGACAAACAAAGACAAACACATTTGTTATTTGAGACATTATTTCCAGACGGCAACTGACTTGATATTCTATCTATTACCAGGAAACCATTAAGACTCACAGATTCAGCATGCACACCAGATTCACAGGCTGTGGTCAGCACGGGAACACCATGCACACCAGATTCACAGGCTGTGGTCAGGACGGGAACACCATGCACACCAGATTCACAGGCTGTGGTCAGCACGGGAACACCATGCACACCAGATTCACAGGCTGTGGTCAGGACGGGAACACACTAAACAATATCAACATTGGCAGCTTACAAGTACTTTGTGATTGGAACCTGCCAGGTCCCTATAATGGCAGCACTTTGCTAAAGGACTGAAGCTTGGCCAGCTGTTATTTTGAGGTGTCTAGTTCAACATCATCTGTGTATTTCATCTACACAGATTCTTCTTCTTGTTCACATCAGCTGTCAAATCTGGTGGAAAGGTCTGGTTGTTTGTCCCCATATGCACTTTTGTCTTGTTCCAGTATGTGAGTTTCATGTGGACATCCATTTTATAGGTCTGGCTTATTTGTGTGCAGACCACTAATTAGTTGCCTTTATGACATGCTTGATGGGTGGGGGGGGTGGGCAGTGGATCTCCCCCTTCCCCCGACACACACACACACGCACTGAGGTCCGGGAACCTACATGAAGGACTAGGCATTCATGACTGTGCTTGTAGATGTAGCAATATACCTTTTTCTTCTAATAAAAGTCGGACCTACATGATCAATTTGTGACCCTTTAAAAATTTGGTTGGTTCGTTCTTCTGCCTTTCTAACCCCTAATGGAGCATAGGCCC
The DNA here is from genome assembly GCA_905116865.2 of Candidula unifasciata. Lineage (NCBI taxonomy): Eukaryota > Metazoa > Mollusca > Gastropoda > Stylommatophora > Geomitridae > Candidula > Candidula unifasciata. The sequence continues at coordinate 52,217 of CAJHNH020002314.1, read as the reverse complement.
TCAACCAACTCACGCCAAGTCATTCTATCCATTGCAGCTCTCCCCATGTTTTTACTTTACTCTCCAGCTCCCTTTTCTGTGTGTTCTTTGGTCTTCCTTTATTTCTATGCCCCTGTGGGTTCCAGTGCAAAGACACTCTAGTTATATTGTTCTCAGGTTTACTTATCGTGTGTCCTATCCAACCCCAGCATCTTTTATTTCACCTCTCAGTGAAGCAATGTGCCGGGAGAAATAATGAAAAAATGCCAGAGAATAAATTTAATGATTTTTTTTTGGGTACTACATTATTTATTTTCATAAAGGGAACACTTGAAAGATGTGATAAAATTCTAGGCATGAATGTGTGGAAAACTTCAAATACTGGCCACCAAGTAATCAAAGACATGCCATCCTCATCAAAAAGGTTTGAAGAATCATTTGACATCTGCTCCAGGTTGGGCACCAGATGAAGAAGAAAAATTAGCAATACATGTTAGTACAGTTGTTTCTTCAGTGAGTAACAACAAATATTACACTGTTTGACCTCAGAAGGCTAATCTGTTCTCGAAAAACATATTTAAATTCCATCAGTCCTTTGTGTGGCTGCATAATCTTTAGCAGCCCTAAATATGAATACAGTAACTAAAGTTAGCATTTCATTGTGAGCTCAGTGACTTTTTGAAAGCTGAGTTGCTGTCAAGTTTTCCAGTAAGCCTTAGTGATAGAGGTGACAGGGTCACAGCATGGGTCATCCGAGAAAAGTATTCCATTGAATACATCACCCTGATGATGTTTATGATTACCATTTTATACATTTTTATATTTTATATAATTCAAATTTTCTTTCTTTTTAAAAAAAATTTATTAGTGACTGCAATATAGTTTTAAAAAATAGATTATTTCAGGGAATTCCCATAAGTTCATGACCCATTTTTATTCTTTAAGCATTTGCAGGTTAAAAGGGTTAAAACAAACAAGACCAAATTAAACACAGAGAATTTGACAATTTAATTTCTGAAGTAAAGTCCGTCAGCTTCAGGATGCACACGAAGAAGAAAATAAATGTGCACTAAATACTTCAGTTGAGGGATGGTTGTCATTTGGCATTTTAAATACTAGTGTGACTCAATGTCAATGTTTGTTTTGTCTTGTATGCCCTTAGATCTCTAGTTCATTTTTTTAAATTCTGTAAATGGTGTCCAATATACGTAAATAGATCTTGCACTCAAACAGGATTAGTACATGGTTGATGACTAGATTTGTAAAGCAGTGACTAAAGATTTGTTGGGGACTGGAGAAAGCCAAACTGGTACAAAAATTTGAAAGTGTACTGAAACAGCTGGCACAGATAAGACTTGAACCAGCGTATTTTGGACTAGTACCGTTATAACTAATATGGCTTGTGATGTGAAAGAGCTGAATCCTGTCTATTTTCCAGGTTCAGAGGTGAAGGTCACAGAGAAACATATTCGTGTAGTCATGAAATCATTTGAGCAAAGGAACGCCAACACACACACAAGCACACATCTACACATGCATGCAAATACACACACTTGCATACACATACTTATTTACAAATATCAGAGAAAAAGTAAATATTTTACAGATGTCAAATATTTCCATGTGTAAATAATTTAAATATGTCAGAAGGCACTTATTAAGGCAGAGATAGGTCAAATGCTGTTTTTTTTTTAATAAACAAACAAAAATAAATATTTACAATTGTTGGTCATCTCAACATGAATTTATTTAGGATAATCAAAGAACTTGCTAGAATTCTTTGCTCTCATGTGGGATATCTTGGTTTGAATCATTGGTATTCCCCTCTGGCTTGTGGGGGGTGGGGGGGGGGGTCCCATTTGGGGGAAAACAAGAATAGACCTACTGCTTCCCGAACAAGCGTGCTGTAAAAGGCAACTATTAGGGTTTTGGGTTGTTGCCTCTCAGGCAGATGCGCTCAGACTTCAAAGGAAGTACCATCAGTTAGTGGCCTATTATATGTTTGACAGGAAGCAGTGGATCTAATTTTTCCCAAGGCGCCCCCCCCCCCCCCCCCCCCCCACCCAATGTTTTCTTCCTGATGATCCACAGTACTGTTACAATTATTCTGTTTGATTTCTGTTGACAAGTACTAAGGCACTATTTAAACATCAGCTTAAAATGAGAATGTTTTAAGGCGAAGTGATTCACTGACTGCACTGTAGTTTACTCTCTATGTCTGTTCACTCCATGAGATACATCACACAATGCTCGACCTTCCATAGCTCCAGCAATAACTCCCCAGGGAAGGTAAAACATCTGCACTTGTGAACCAAAAAAAAAAAAAAAACCAAACTGAACTGAAACCAAACAGAACTTTCAAAGCATGAGGCAAACTGCTTACCCCCTTCACCATGAATCACGCTAGGGAAGGTTACATTGTCAGGGCTTAATCTGGTACCCAACTCAACAAGCTTTCAGCACTCACCCTCACACATAGCAGCTACATATCTGTTAGTGTGGCTTAGCTAGTTGCAGGAGGTAAGATTTGGAATCAGATCACTTTTTAAGGGGCAGCGTTAGCGCAGTCGATAAGAGGCTCGCTTTCAAATCTAGCTGCAACTCGCTGCAGCCCACGGTCGGTGTTTGAAACCGGGCGGTTCCCGGGGTTCACACAACCTCTAGGAAATGGTTGACACTTTGGGGTAAACCGAGGAACGTTGCTGTAGCTACAGAGTTACGTGCGAACGGCGACAAATGTGGACAATTCTTATCAGCTGTCCGTACTGGTGGCTAAGCACTTAATGTTTATAATCGTGTGCAATGACGCTGGTTCACATCTCCCGACTTTACCTTTTACCTTTTTATCAGGTCACTTAGTCCATCTGGGAAAAGATTCGACAATACAACATTCAGGACAAGCCAATATTAGCTCTGTCTCCCCTCGCAACAGCCAGCAAAGAGTCTCTATACTGTTGTACCCATTGTCATCTCATCAACTACCAACCTTGCATTGTCTCGAGTGGCGCCCAGAGCCTGCAGACACTTCATGCTGCAAAATTCTCTCCAGTTACGGGTTTTCAGTATCTTCCATTTTACTTGTTAACTCCTCACACAGGCAAAAGATCATCTCTGGCTTGTGCAGTTGCAGTACACTCCCAAGTGGGGCCAGTCAAGCCAGCCTATCTGCTTGCTTATTCCCAAACACACCTGCATCACCTAGGTAAAATATCCATATGACTCTCACCAGCTACAACCTCTGGATTATTGTGACTCGTTCCATACGAAGAAAACCAGTCTCCACCCTCCTGAGCATGCTCTGGTGAATCTGATACTAAGACAGCATGTGACTGAGATTTTCTCTATCCATCCATCACTTTGTGGCAAGTTGTAAACACTCAACAGTTGCTCCACGGTGGTGGTTTGATTGAGCTCAGAGCTCTGTTGGACATGTCTGGCTTATGGCTAAGTGGATTGTAGACTTTAATTAAATGTCACCTTTGCTTGTTCTACTCAGTTCTTTACCTCTATGAGAAGTAGCTCTATCTGTCAAACCAACAGTCTCAATAACCAACACTACTGTCACCTTTGCTTGTTCTACTCAGTTCTTTATCTCTATGAGAAGTAGCTCCATCTGTTAAACCAACAGTCTCAATAACCAACACTACCTTTGCTTGTTCTACTCAGTTCTTTATCTCTATGAGAAGTAGCTCTATCTGTCAAACCAACAGTCTCAATAACCAACACTACCTTTGCTTGTTCTACTCAGTTCTTTATCTCTATGAGAAGTAGCTCTATCTGTCAAACCAACAGTCTCAATAACCAACACTACCTTTGCTATTCTACTCAATTCTTTATCTCTATGAGAAGTAGCTCTATCTGTCAAACCAACAGTCTCAACCAACACTACTGTTACTTTTGCTTGTTCTACTCAGTTCTTTACCTCTATGAGAAGTAGCTCCATCTGTCAAACCAACAGTCTCAACCAACTCTACTGTTACTTTTGCTTGTTCTACTCAGTTCTTTACCTCTATGAGAAGTAGCTCCATCTGTCAAACCAACAGTCTCAATAACCAACACTACCTTTGCTTGTTCTACTCAGTTCTTTATCTCTATGAGAAGTAGCTCTATCTGTCAAACCAACAGTCTCAACCAACACTACTGTTACTTTTGTTTGTTCTACTCAGTTCTTTACCTCTATGAGAAGTAGCTCCATCTGTCAAACCAACAGTCTCAACCAACACTACTGTTACTTTTGCTTGTTCTACTCAGTTCTTTACCTCTATGAGAAGTAGCTCCATCTGTCAAACCAACAGTCTCACCGGTTGGTTTGCACTACTGTTACTTTTGCTTGTTCTACTCAGTTCTTTATCTCTATGAGAAGTAGCTCCATCTGTCAAACCAAGTCTCATAAAGCAACAATGAATTGAGTGAACTAAATGATTGAACATGCATCTCTGTAGGGTTTATGCAGAGATCAGAACAGGAGTTCTGGAGACCTCTCGTACAAAATACCAGCAGTCAGCAGAACTAAGCATGTTGTCGACTGCTGAACTTATAATCTGTCCGACATAAGGTGAGTGAGTGTAGCGTAGCCAAGTCTACACACGAATGCCAGTTTGTTGTTTCTATATCACACAAAACAGCCATGACGTTAGGAATAAGATTCTTGTAACTGTATGAAGCCTCTGAATTAGGCCTATTCTATACTTTGGCCGTCACTGTCTGGCTGATCTCACTTCCTGGTGGATCTCACTGTCTGGTGCATTTAACTTTGGTGCATCTCAAGTGACTGCAACAACTCTCATGCCATGAACAGCTCCACCAGTCTGTTTCCAATTTGCCGTCTGCTGCTCCCCACAACTGCTCTTTCAGCTTCTAGTCTTGATGAGAAGAAAACAAATGCATCGCCGGTTGGTTTGCCTTCCAGGCTCACCTGTATGCTGATGGAGTCGGGTCCCACCTGTAAAACAATATGGACAAATAAATGTCTTGTTTCAATCACATAATTTCTAGAAGTCAAAACCCCATTAGAGAAAAATCAGAAAAAGATTGGAAAACAAAATCTGGGTATAGCCATGAAAAAGGTTTAGCCAAACAATTGAACAGAACAGATAAGTCGTGATCTTTTGTTAATGCACTGGACATTGCAGACTCAAAAAGGACTCATAGAAATTAGGTATGAGTCAAACACAAGAGAGAATGATGCCCCCTGTGTGTGACCAGAGGGTTCTGCCGGCAAACTGCGCTCAGAGGAAAGGCAAGACGGACATACAAAGAGATTAGGACTGGTACCTTTGGTACTGGAACTCTATGCTGGCTGCTGAGGATACGGACGGAGCACATATGGGAATGCCCCGAGTGCTGTGATGTTAATCTTAACTCAACTTAACACAACTCAACTGAGCCAAACAGCTCTTTGCCAGTGCTTTCGTACTGACGAGGCTCCAGAACATGTCTAAGACTGTCCATTAAAGATCACTGTTGAGATGAAGACTTCCTTCAGAGTCAGGGTGCATCTGTCTGACAGGCCAGGAACCAGCAATCTGCCTACACATAGGCCAGATATGTAAAACAGATGTGCACACAAAACTCATAATCTGGAACAAGACAAATGCTTGGAAGTTGATAAACAACCAGAACTTTCAGGAAGAAGCAAACTGCTGATAGAGATGTCTGGCGATCTCTCTGGCAAACCGCTACACCCCAAGGTAAAAGTAACTTGAAGAGGAACAAGAAGAATCTGTGTCAAGAATTTTGTTCAGGTTTAAATAATCTAGACCTGTTCACGCTGGATGTTACACCTGATGTTCTCCAGGGCCTAAAGCATGCCACCCCACCTTTACAGCCTCTTATGTCACGCATGTCATAATACATACATGTATGGCTTATGATATGCAATGTTGCCATTCCATAGTTTTATAAAGCTTAAACACCTAAAACACCAACAAAGGTCCTTATAAATCATCAATAAACATTTCTTACGGATTATTCATGGGGGCTGCATGGTCTCAAGGCATGGCCTCTGCCTTGAGTGCTAGAGGTGCCAGCCCCGGTGATAGCGGGGATTTTTTCAAGTGGACCTCTAGTAATTTCCCCTGGTCTCTGAGTAGTAAAACCGAACGCCCATGTCAATTGTTGCGCATGTTAAAAAGCCCTCAGCAGTTGGAAAATCGAAAAAAGTAACCTAACGGCGCCGCCCTGGGCAAAATTTGGAGTTGAAAATCTACTCAAAGTATTTCAGGATCCTTGCCTGTGATATGGAGTTCGTGTACTGCGCTGAAATTCCTTGGAGTCAGGCTTGAATCAAAAGTAGGATGGAGCACTTATGGGTTACTACCCTTGTTCTATGATGTTGATCTGTCGTCTAAACTCAACTAAACTTACAAATCATTAAGAAATGTTTTTGATAAATCATCATTAAATGTTCCTTATAATAATTTTTTTTAAATGTCTCCTACAAATCATCAATTAATGATTCCTGTAAATCATTAATAGATGTTGCCTATAAATCATCAATAAAAGTTTCATTTAAAGCCTCAGTAAAATGTTTCCTACAAATCATTCTTATAAATCATCAAGAAATGTTTCTGGTAAACCATCACTACAGATACTTATAAATCATCAAGAAATGTTTCTGGTAAACTATCACTTCAGATACTTATAAATCATCAAGAAATGTTTCTGGTAAACCATCACTACAGATACTTATAAATCATCAAGAAATGTTTCTGGTAAACCATCACTTCAGATACTTATAAATCATCAAGAAATGTTTCTGGTAAACCATCACTACAGATACTTATAAATCATCAAGAAATGTTTCTGGTAAACCATCACTTCAGATACTTATAAATCATCAAGAAATGTTTCTGGTAAACCATCACTTCAGATACTTATAAATCATCAAGAAATGTTTCTGGTAAACCATCACTACAGATACTTATAAATCATCAAGAAATGTTTCTGGTAAACCATCACTTCAGATACTTATAAATCATCAAGAAATGTTTCTGGTAAACCATCACTTCAGATACTTATAAATCATCAAGAAATGTTTCTGGTAAACCATCACTACAGATACTTATAAATCATCAAGAAATGTTTCTGGTAAACCATCACTTCAGATACTTATAAATCATCAAGAAATGTTTCTGGTAAACCATCACTTCAGATACTTATAAATCATCAAGAAATGTTTCTGGTAAACCATCACTACAGATACTTATAAATCATCAAGAAATGTTTCTGGTAAACCATCACTACAGATACTTATAAATCATCAAGAAATGTTTCTGGTAAACCATCACTTCAGATACTTATAAATCATCAAGAAATGTTTCTGGTAAACCATCACTTCAGATACTTATAAATCATCAAGAATGTGTTTCTGGTAAACCATCACTACAGATACTTATAAATCATCAAGAAATGTTTCTGGTAAACCATCACTACAGATACTTATAAATCATCAAGAAATGTTTCTGGTAAACCATCACTACAGATACTTATAAATCATCAAGAAATGTTTCTGGTAAACCATCACTACAGATACTTATAAATCATCAAGAAATGTTTCTGGTAAACCATCACTTCAGATACTTATAAATCATCAAGAAATGTTTCTGGTAAACCATCACTTCAGATACTTATAAATCATCAAGAAATGTTTCTGGTAAACCATCACTTCAGATACTTATAAATCATCAAGAAATGTTTCTGGTAAACCATCACTTCAGATACTTATAAATCATCAAGAAATGTTTCTGGTAAACCATCACTTCAGATACTTATAAATCATCAAGAAATGTTTCTGGTAAACCATCACTACAGATACTTATAAATCATCAAGAAATGTTTCTGGTAAACCATCACTTCAGATACTTATAAATCATCAAGAAATGTTTCTGGTAAACCATCACTTCAGATACTTATAAATCATCAAGAAATGTTTCTGGTAAACCATCACTTCAGATACTTATAAATCATCAAGAAATGTTTCTGGTAAACCATCACTACAGATACTTATAAATCATCAAGAAATGTTTCTGGTAAACCATCACTTCAGATACTTATAAATCATCAAGAAATGTTTCTGGTAAACCATCACTTCAGATACTTATAAATCATCAAGAAATGTTTCTGGTAAACCATCACTACAGATACTTATAAATCATCAAGAAATGTTTCTGGTAAACCATCACTTCAGATACTTATAAATCATCAAGAAATGTTTCTGGTAAACCATCACTTCAGATACTTATAAATCATCAAGAAATGTTTCTGGTAAACCATCACTACAGATACTTATAAATCATCAAGAAATGTTTCTGGTAAACCATCACTACAGATACTTATAAATCATCAAGAAATGTTTCTGGTAAACCATCACTTCAGATACTTATAAATCATCAAGAAATGTTTCTGGTAAACCATCACTACAGATACTTATAAATCATCAAGAAATGTTTCTGGTAAACCATCACTTCAGATACTTATAAATCATCAAGAAATGTTTCTGGTAAACCATCACTTCAGATACTTATAAATCATCAAGAAATGTTTCAGGTAAACCATCACTTCAGATACTTATAAATCATCAAGAAATGTTTCTGGTAAACCATCACTACAGATACTTATAAATCATCAAGAAATGTTTCTGGTAAACCATCACTTCAGATACTTATAAATCATCAAGAAATGTTTCTGGTAAACCATCACTACAGATACTTATAAATCATCAAGAAATGTTTCTGGTAAACCATCACTACAGATACTTATAAATCATCAAGAAATGTTTCTGGTAAACCATCACTTCAGATACTTATAAATCATCAAGAAATGTTTCTGGTAAACCATCACTACAGATACTTATAAATCATCAAGAAATGTTTCTGGTAAACCATCACTTCAGATACTTATAAATCATCAAGAAATGTTTTCTGGTAAACCATCACTTCAGATACTTATAAATCATCAAGAAATGTTTCTGGTAAACCATCACTACAGATACTTATAAATCATCAAGAAATGTTTCTGGTAAACCATCACTTCAGATACTTATAAATCATCAAGAAATGTTTCTGGTAAACCATCACTTCAGATACTTATAAATCATCAAGAAATGTTTCTGGTAAACCATCACTACAGATACTTATAAATCATCAAGAAATGTTTCTGGTAAACCATCACTACAGATACTTATAAATCATCAAGAAATGTTTCTGGTAAACCATCACTTCAGATACTTATAAATCATCAAGAAATGTTTCTGGCAAACCATCACTACAGATACTTATAAATCATCAAGAAATGTTTCTGGTAAACCATCACTTCAGATACTTATAAATCATCAAGAAATGTTTCTGGTAAACCATCACTTCAGATACTTATAAATCATCAAGAAATGTTTCTGGTAAACCATCACTTCAGATACTTATAAATCATCAAGAAATGTTTCTGGTAAACCATCACTACAGATACTTATAAATCATCAAGAAATGTTTCTGGTAAACCATCACTTCAGATACTTATAAATCATCAAGAAATGTTTCTGGTAAACCATCACTTCAGATACTTATAAATCATCAAGAAATGTTTCTGGTAAACCATCACTACAGATACTTATAAATCATCAAGAAATGTGTTTCTGGTAAACCATCACTTCAGATACTTATAAATCATCAAGAAATGTTTCTGGTAAACCATCACTACAGATACTTATAAATCATCAAGAAATGTTTCTGGTAAACCATCACTACAGATACTTATAAATCATCAAGAAATGTTTCTGGTAAACCACCACTACAGATACTTATAAATCATCAAGAAATGTTTCTGGTAAACCATCACTACAGATACTTATAAATCATCAAGAAATGTTTCTGGTAAACCACCACTACAGATACTTATAAATCATCAAGAAATGTTTCTGGTAAACCACCACTACAGATACTTATAAATCATCAAGAAATGTTTCTGGTAAACCATCAGTACAGATACTTATAAATCATCAAGAAATGTTTCTGGTAAACCATCACTACAGATCCTTACAAATCATCAATAAACATTTCCTATAAACAGTAATATAGATCCTTACAAATCATCAACAAATATTATAAACCATCTACAGAGGTCCTTATTAGGCATCAATAAAAATCTTCTCTAAATCCTTAAGACAGGTCCTTATTGTTGTTGCTGGCACCTTTCCGTTTTTGCAGATGATAGTGTTATATTGTTCTATGAGAAGACATGAGATACAGCCCATGGCGATGGCGAGTGTGACTAGCAACATCCATCTCAACGTTCAGAAAAGGCTTCCATATTTAGAGCAGGGAATTGCAGGATTTTTGCTGCCATCATTTGTATTGAGTGGGTTTTTTCTAAGATGCTCAGCTCTCATCCTTTCTAAAATCATTTCTCCATTCATTCTCATTCCCTTTCTGATTTGCCCTTTCAATGCAACACGATCCATGGCATTTTCTTCGCACAGATCCACCTCAATTCCTGTATCATTTATGTCCCACATATAAACTATCAATAAAGGCTATCATAATTAATATAAACAGCATTAATAAAGGTCCTCATAACTAATATACGGCCTTACAAACTATAAAAAATGTCAATTAATAAGTCCTTACAACTGCCAGTAAAGATCCTAAAAACCCACCAATAAAGGTCCTTATAAACGTTGCAAATTGGAACCTACCTCTGGAAAGTCCTGGAAGTAGGTGACGATATCCTGTACAGTGACGTCCATGGGCAGACCCCGCATGACGACCAGGAATGGACCAGCGTACAGGTCAGCCGCCATATTTGTTGCTGTAGTGTAGTAAGAAATGGCCGGCGGTGGCGAGACTGGTGGAGCTTGGTACCAGTAGATGATGGGAGGGTAATATGTGGGAGGCTGGGGTAAGGACACGACTGTTGGTGCAAATGTGGTTGTTAATGGCTGTGCCAGTGGTACATACGAGAATGTTCCAGGTGTTGCCAAGGATGTAGAGTTAATGACAGGCTGTGGGGTCACTGTGGAAACAATAGCACATGAAATTATTCAACATGTATCGGTGCTGACAAGAATCTATGGCAGCAGTAAGGAGATCAAAACTAGAATTTTGAGAGCAAGCATCTTCCCTGTGGCTACATACGGATGTGAGTCGTGGACTATCTCCCAGTCCTTAAGAAAGAGAATAGGGGCTTTTGAGCTCAAATGTTATAAAAAGATTCTCAGAATATCTTGGACAAAGAAGCGGAGAAATACTGATATCTTGAAAGTTCCAAACATCAAGGAAGATTGGCTAATAAACAGCATCGTCTCGGAAGCTGAAATATTTTGGTCAAATTAAGTACCACGACAGATTGAAATGAATTATAGCAGAAGGCATGGTCCAGGAAGGAGAGGCAGGGGCCGACCAACACGAAGATGGGCACAGAATATAAGTGACTCCTTGAGTATGAAAGTACATGAGGCGGGAGAACTGGCGAGAGACTGAGATTCTTTCAGGCAGACCGTGATGAGAGCAATGTTCTGCAAAAGATCTGCTACATGATAATGATGGCTAATGAATGTCACTGTCATATAATGGCAAGACACATGATGATGTTGATAAAATATCTATGATCTATCTTGGTGAAAGTCGAAGAAATATAGACTACCAGTAGGATTTTAAGAGGAGTGTCTGGCTGAACAGCTTAAACACTGGGCTGTCTCTCTGAACACCTGGGTTCAAATCTTCAGCAAGAGTGCATCTGCCTGAGAGTTTAGGAAGCAACAACTAAGCTAGATCTGTAAAACGGACGCACTGGCAAGAACTCAGGTCCTGGAATAAAACCAAAGTCCAGAAATGGAATGTCTGCTGGAATTTACAACCGGTGAATGCAAACAACAACAAAATCCTAACCCGCACAGTTTGTGGCAACTGCACTAGCCATGCAGTCGTAAATTCTCTGGCTCAAGATCCACTACCAATTTCCCAGAAAGCCCATAAGTAGGTATCTACAGACAGTATCTACAGACAGTATCTACAGACAGTAACGACAGACAGTATCTACAGACAGTAACGACAGACAGTATCTGACAGACAGTAATGACAGACAGTATCTACAGACAGTAATGACAGACAGTAACGACAGGCAGTATCTACAGACAGTAACAACAGACAGTAACAACAGACAGTAACGACAGACAGTAACGACAGACAGTATCTACAGGCAGTAACGACAGACAGCAACAACAGACAGTAACAACAGACAGTAACGACAGACAGTATCTACAGGCAGTATCTACAGACAGTAACGACAGGCAGTAATGACAGACAGTAATGACAGGCAGTATCTACAGGCAGTAACAACAGACAGTAATGACAGACAGTAACGACAGACAGTAACAACAGACAGTAACGACAGGCAATAATGACAGACACTACTGACACTCAGTAACGACAGGCAGTGCTGACAGACAGTAACGACAGACAGCAACAACAGGAAGTTATTTCGACACAAACATGTCAGTGCTGTTCTACCTGGTGTTAGCAGTGGACTCTGAAAGCTGATCTGGGAAGGCGGAGGAATCTGAGGAGCAGGTAACATGGCTGGAAGTGGGATGGGCATCTGGGGCATGCCACTGGTCAACACAAGACTCATGTCGTTTCCGCTACACTGGATCACATCAATCACCCGTTTCTTGTTGGTGAAGGTCATGGGTCGCTTGTGTCGGCTGATCACAGACATGGTCGCTGCTTCCTCCGAGTCCAGCTGGATAAATGCTTCTCCTGAGGGTTCACCCTGAAAGACAGGAAACCACTGACAGTTGGACAGTCTGACAGTTGGACAGTTTGACAATTAGACAGTTGGACAGTTAGACAGTTAGACAGTTGGACAGCTGGACAGTTAGACAGTTAGACAGTTGGACAGTTAGACAGACAGTTGGACAGTTAGACAGTTGGACAGTTAGACAGTTGGACAGTAATGCACTAACAGACATGGGAAAGAGCATTGGCAGCGTTAACTCGTTTGGTACCAAAGAAGGCATCATATGTTGATTTATAACCAATTTAACTGTCCCGTAGTAACAAAAGAGGTAATATAATCGACACTGACGGACTTGGCTAGTTGATACTGACAAGTCTCTGAGCCTACTACATGACCTGGGAGCGAAGCTTGGTCAAGAACTCCTACGCTGCTTTGGAAGTAAACATAAGAGTTATGAAACCAACTTCTTAAGGAAACATTCAGAGGCTCTATTCTTCACTCACTCAAGCCCCACCCCTCTCCCCCAGACAGGGCCCCAGAACCCATAAAGAAAAAAAAAAAAAAAATGAAGGGTTTCCAGAAATCAGATGTGTTGGGCCAAAAATGTGTGCACAACACAGCCTTTCTGTAAACCACAACACAACATGCCAACCACACTTGTAAGGGTGAACACAGAAGAACATGGTTCTGCCAAAACATCCCTATCTTACCCACATGGGTTCTGCCAAACACAACATCTCTACCTTATAGACATAGTTCTGCCAAACACAACATCTCTACCTCATAGACATAGTTCTGCCAAACACAACATCTCTACCTCATAGACATAGTTCTGCCAAACACAACATCTCTACCTCATAGACATAGTTCCTCATAGACATAGTTCTGCCAAACACATCTCTACCTCATAGACATAGTTCTGCCAAACACAACATCTCTACCTCATAGACATAGTTCTGCCAAACACAACATCTCTACCTCATAGACATAGTTCTGCCAAACACAACATCTCTACCTCATAGACATAGTTCTGCCAAACACAACATCTCTACCTCATAGACATAGTTCTGCCAAACACAACATCTCTACCTCATAGACATAGTTCAAACACAAAATCTCTACCTCATAGACATAGTTCTGCCAAACAAAATCTCTACCATAGACATAGTTCTCCCACAGCATCTCTACCTCATAGACATAGTTCTGCCAAACACAACATACCTCATAGACATAGCTGCCAAACACAACATCTCTACCTACAGTTCTGCCAAACATAACGGCTCTACCTCATAGACATAGAAACACAACATCACCTCATAGACATAGTCCAAACACAACATCTCTACCTCATAGACATAGTTCTGCCAAACACAACATCTCTACCTCATAGACATAGTTCTGCCAAACACAACATCTCTACCTCATAGACATAGTTCTGCCAAACAAAACCTACCTGTCTCCCAATATGGCTGACACATTTGCCTACAGGTCACCGGCCGATCAAATCCGATTTTGAATGGCCTAGACTCCCAGAATGATCTTGCCTGAAAAAGGGTACCAGGAAGTGTCATGGGAAGTAAAGTTGCTGTCATGATATTGACCCCATCAGCCCTGAGTGTAAATCTACAAAGATCTGGAAATAGAATGATATGCCCAAGAGGCCTTAAGACCTTAAGGTTCCCTTTACTCAGATCCTGTTCTGGTGTTAGGTGGACAACAAAGCAACCCATGGATCCCTGTGTGGGTTCCATGACCCCATCATGAGGGGTTCACAAGAATGGACCCACTGTCTCCCCAACAAGCAGGTCATAAGTGTCAACTAATTAGGGGTTTTCTTTGAAGTCAGAGTGCATCTGCCTGAGAGGCAAGGAGCCAACAGTCTGCATACAAATAAGCCAGATGTGACAGCAAAGAGGAAAAAGAAGCACAGAATGGCGGAGACAACTTACAGCAGCAGTATACACCATGTGGACTCCCTGGTAGACAATAAACTGGGAGAACTCCCCAAGGAAGGCCAGGATGTCGGTGACTTGTGCAGCAGCAGGCAGATTCCTCAGTCGTATACAGTCTTTCTGAGAACCGCTGGTGATCAGAGACTGAGGCACAATCTGTACTCCTGAGGGAAGGTGAGTGATGACAGATGTGCCCTGAGTTCCTGCCTGCTCTGGGTTCCGTGGATCCATGCTTCTATTTAGTACCTAGTGTGAAAATTAACGGATAATTTAAAAAAACTGACAAGTGTATGATACTGATTTGTGTATGCATTATTTGAAAACTACTTATTAATTTTTTTAAATTGTTATAATTTCTGCATGTATTACCACTCATGTGTGTGAATATATCACCACTCACATTTTTGAACATATCACCACTCATGTGTATATCACCACTTAAATGTGTGAATATATCACCACTCACATTTTTGAATATATCACCACTCACGTTTTTCAATGTATCACCACTCATTTGTGTGTATATATCACCACTCAAATGTGAGAACTTATCACCACTCATGTGTGTAAATTGTTCACCACAAATGTGTGTGAATGTTTCATGACATGTGTGAAAGTATCACTACTCATATATTTGAATGCATTATCACTCATTTGTGTGAATATATCACCTCACATGTGTGAAAGTATCACCACCATGTGTCTGAGTGTATCATAACTCATGTGTGTGAATGTTTCAACACTCATGTGAGTAAAAGTACCACCACTTATGTGTGTTAAACTATCACACGTCTCCCCTCTAGAAGTATTTATCACCATTTCTACACTCATTGTCACAACTACATGTAGTACAATTCCTAAATTTCCTAAACGAAATGAAAATATTTTTCTTGTAAAAAAAAATATGCATACTATAGCTAGTAACTTACTTGTTGAACCTCTGCTGTCGTACTTTTAAACAACTCAATATATCGAGATCCCATCATTTCTCTGTGCTTTTTCAACGCCGTCTCTGATTCCACTTCTGTGGCAAACAGAACAAATGCATCTCCGGTGCTCCGTCCATCTGGGTAGTGGACAAACAAAACTCCATCTTCTCCATCAAGAACTTGGGAGGAATTAGGTTCCTGGCTGAAAAATTCCAACTGCAATGGAAATTAGAACACAGATGTTGTGAGGAAGTTAACAGATATTAACAACACAGTATACAAATTCAATTTCTCATTTTTCTTCATATTTACTGGCTGTAAATTCTGGCAAAAATGTTTTGGATGTTCGCCTACTTCTGTATTTGGTTGTTCTAAAATCTGAGTTTTGCTTGCATATATATTTTACAGATCTGGCTTTTTTGCATGCAGACTGTTGGTTCCTCACATCTCAGGCAATTGCACTAACTTCAAAAGACACAGAGCTAAATATTCCACTTTTAGGACATGCTTG
This sequence comes from Candidula unifasciata, assembly GCA_905116865.2. Classification (NCBI taxonomy): domain Eukaryota; kingdom Metazoa; phylum Mollusca; class Gastropoda; order Stylommatophora; family Geomitridae; genus Candidula; species Candidula unifasciata. The sequence goes on along the minus strand of CAJHNH020002314.1, from coordinate 36,117 downwards.
TTGGGGGCAGTGGGGCTTTTCTTGTTTTTTCCCAATAATGGGAGCCCAGAACCCACAGAGGGAAACAAATTCAGTTTGAGCTGTGGTGGCATACTTGCTGGGAGCTCTTCTGTCAGCTCAAACGCCTTGTGTTCAAAAACTAATTAAAAAATTTTTTTTTATAAAGTTGACCAGGGCTAACAGATTGACCCAGCCTGAATGGGTACAAGGTGGTGTCCTGGGAAGTAAAGGCAACTGGCAGGATGTTGACCACATAACCCGTCAACTGGTTGGCAGGGACAGAGAGACAAAGGTAGACAGACATAAAGAAAGGCAAAAAGGTAGACAGACATACAGAAAGGCAAAAAGGTAGACAGACATAAAGAAAGGCAAAAAGGTAGACAGACATAAAGAAAGGCAAAAAGGTAGACAGAAATTAAAGAAAGGCAAAAAGGTAGACAGACATAAAGAAAGGCAAAAAGGTAGACAGACATAAAGAAAGGCAAAAAGGTAGACAGACATAAAGAAAGGCAAACTAACAAAGATAGACCGTGTTAGTCTTTTGAAGCACGGTTGGCAGTTTTTGTTGCAGTTTACTGCCAGGTTGCAATACCTGCACCTTTTAGGACAGTATATCAGATCTGAGAAAACCCCTAGTTAGTTGCTTCTTAAGTCATGCTTGCTAAGGTGCAGTTGTTTACAGCACAGCTCTGATGTCTACAGTTATCGGCCTAACACATCTGAAAAAAATCGAGCCTGGAACTAATAAAAGGAGGGCAGATAAATTTGACTCAAGCAGGCAGACTGACTAAGACAGACAAATTGACTGAGAAAGATCTATTCATCACACAAGCCGATATTGATTTACAAACCATTTGGTTTATAAACACAAAGGGAGACAAGAGACCGAGGGTTAAGTGCCACATTTACTAATCCATTTCTCCCCTTTATGTTTTGAGTCACATCCTAGCTTTAAAGTAGGGTTAAAGCTCAGAGGATTTGACCGAAAATCAAAGAAAGAAAGGGAATCCAGAAGCAGAGAAAATCATTAACACACAGAAGTTATAAAAAGTTGTTGAAATTTTTTTTTTAGTTACAAAAAACAACACAAAAACAACAACAACAAGGCAGACACGACATTAAACTGCATGAATAGGCAGAGGTATTCTGGTAATCTTAGTTTCAGCTTCATAGCAAACAGGTCACCACATAGTTGCTCCGCTCCTGTGCCAACGAAAAACACACACAAAATGTTTATCACAGTTCAAATGAAATTCCGCAGCTCACAGTGTCATGCCATGCACTCAGCTCAGGAGCTGGGCAATGAAACTATCTAAATTGGCAGATGATTTCTTCTTCACGTTTACTAACTGTAAACTCACTCCAGTGGAAAGTTCTGGTTCTTTGTCCCCTCAGGATCTTAATCTTGTTCCAGAACCTAACTGTTGCATGCACATCCGTTTCAAAGATGTAGCTTATTTGCATGCAGACTGTTGGTTCCTTGCATCTCAAGCAGACGTACTATGACTTTAAAGTTAGCTCTTAATCAGAATGGGGTCCTGTAATCCACAAGTGGAGGGCAGAGGATAAAACAACAAGGCCAAGGTGGTTGAACATGTATGCCCCACTTATGTATGAAGGATGAAAGAAAAAGCCTTGTTTAAGTATGCAATAATAATTAGTATGTGCTGAATGACAAATAAATATAGTAATATATTTCAAATATTATGAAATGTATAAACAACTATTAGGAAAGATAAAAGAACTGTTACACTTTTATACATAGCTGGGGGGTTAGTTAACTCCCTTGCACATTTTCAAGGGCGGCAAAGTTAGGGAGAGGGAGCCTTAGCCTAACCTTGAAACAAATACTGAGGGCAATGGGGTGGGTTCAAGTGTCTGGGCCCCCTCTGTTCCAGCACCCTTGCTGAGCTATCACATCTTACAAACATGTGTCTGCCTGAGCTAGAGAGAGCAGCAGCTGAACTTACCACTTGCTGAGTTGTGCATGTGAACGGTAGGCCCCTCATTCTGATGATCACCTGGCTACCTCGAGACAAGAATGCCTGAGCTTCTGAGTTACTTCCTGAGTCAGAACAAACACAAGAGAACAACCACTTAGTTATTAATCAATCAATCAGAACAAACACAAGAGAACAACTAGTTAGTTATCAATTAATCAGTCAGAACAAACACAATAGAACAACCAGTTTGTTATCAAACAATTAATGAGAACAAAACACAAGAGAACAACCAGTTAGTTATCAATCAATCAATCAGAACAAACACAAAAGAACAACCAGTTAGTTATCAATTAATCAATCAGAACAAACACAAGAGAACAACCAGTTAGTTATCAATTAATCAATCATAACAAACACACAAGAACAACTAGTTAGTTATCAATCAATCAATCGGAACAAACACAGAGAACAACCAGTTAGTTATCAATCAATCAATCGGATGCCGTCTCCACAATGAAGTTTGGCTACAATAGATCGATCTCTAATATGCTGTGCCTTTCACCCTAGATGCACATTCTCTTTGACTGTTTTGTGTTCATTTCTTGATGTTATCTCCTTGTATCTTGTATCACTGCCTGCCTCTTGCTCACTTACTTTAAACTTTCCCTCAATTTGGTATTTACATGAGTTTTATTCTTTTAACACAGCTAAAATATTTTACTTATCTCTCTTTTCATTCCTGGTCTCTTTAGAACCTCTGAATATGATTGTTTTTGTTTCACATAGTTAGTTATACTAAGGTATATGTCTCATGTCATCTCCAGCTGTTTTTTGTTACCATACAACAATTACGGTTCATTAAACTGACTTATATTTCACATGTCATCTCCAGCTGTTTTTTTTGTTACCATACAACAATTACGGTTCATTAAACTGACTTATATTTCACATGTCATCTCCAACTGTTTTTTTGTTACCATACAACAATTACCGTTCATTAAACTGACTTATATTTCACATGTCATCTCCAGCTGTTTTTTTGTTACCATACAACAATTACGGTTCATTAAACTGACTTATATTTCACATGTCATCTCCAACTGTTTTTTGTTACCATACAACAATTACGGTTCATTAAACTGACTTATATTTCACATGTCATCTCCAACTGTTTTTTTGTTACCATACAACAATTACCGTTCATTAAACTGACTTATATTTCACATGTCATCTCCAGCTGTTTTTTTGTTACCATACAACAATTACGGTTCATTAAACTGACTTATATTTCACATGTCATCTCCAGCTGTTTTTTTGTTACCATACAACAATTACGGTTCATTAAACTGACTTATATTTCACATGTCATCTCCAACTGTTTTTTTGTTACCATACAACAATTACCGTTCATTAAACTGACTTATATTTCACATGTCATCTCCAGCTGTTTTTTTGTTACCATACAACAATTACGGTTCATTAAACTGACTTATATTTCACATACAAGTGGTGGCTGAGCTGGTTAACAGGTTGAACTGCTCTCATCTCCAACTGTTTTTTTGTTACCATACAACAATTACCGTTCATTAAACTGACTTATATTTCACATGTCATCTCCAACTGTTTTTTGTGTTACCATACAACAATTACCGTTCATTAAACTGACTTATATTTCACATGTCATCTCCAGCTGTTTTTTTTGTTACCAATACAACAATTACGGTTCATTAAACTGAGACTATATTTCACATGTCATCTCCAACTGTTTTTTTTCTTACCATACAACAATTACGGTTCATTAAACTGACTTATATTTCACATGTCATCTCCAGCTGTTTTTTTGTTACCATACAACAATTACGGTTCATTAAACTGACTTATATTTCACATGTCATCTCCAGCTGTTTTTTTGTTACCATACAACAATTACGGTTCATTAAACTGACTTATATTTCACATGTCATCTCCAACTGTTTTTTTGTTACCATACAAACAATTACGGTTCATTAAACTGACTTATATTTCACATGTCATCTCCAGCTGTTTTTTTGTTACCATACAACAATTACGGTTCATTAAACTGACTTATATTTCACATGTCATCTCCAACTGGAGAATTTGTTACCATACAAAACAATTACGGTTCATTAAACTGACTTATATTTCACATGTCATCTCCAGCTGTTTTTTTGTTACCATACAACAATTACGGTTCATTAAACTGACTTATATTTCACATGTCATCTCCAACTATGTATTCTTTCTTTCATGTTGTGTTTGCTCATGAAGGCTTGTAACTACAATGTTCTCTGTTGCTTTACTGTAATTGTAATTTTCTCAGTTTAATATTTTGCGTTTCAGCTGGTAGCAGTTGCACTGCTCTAGCGAAGAACAAGCGGCTGGCTGAGCTGTTAACAGTTGAACTGCTCAAGCGAAGAACAAGCGGATGGCTGAGCTGTTAACAGTTGCACTGCTGTAGCAAAGAGCAAGCGGCTGGCTGAGCTGTTGACAGTTGCACTGCTCTAGCGAAATACAAGTGGCTGGCTGAGCTGTTAAAAGCAAGGGGTTTTCATTCACAAGATCCTGGTTTGAATCTTCTGTAAGATGATGGATTTTTTTTTTTCTGTCTGGGGAGAAAAATCCTAACTTCCCATTGCATGTCTATTAGACTAGTCACACTTATCTTCTGGCTCAAGACCTCTGGTCTATCTTCTTCGGCTTTCATATCTCCTACACTCCAGCCAATAGTATTCTAAATTATTGAATTTCTGGCATAGAATACAGGTATCTTTCTGTAGAGTATCCTTACCATGAGTTGGTCCGACATCACTCTAAAAGAGTTAACTATCAAGGTAACAGAGACAGGTCACAATTCAACCCATCTAACTTATAAGAGACCACCTCTTGATCTGAACTTCTTCTCTTCCCCTCTACGAGCTCTGTTGTATCATTGTGGAGAATCTTGTTACATGTTGTATCATTGTGGAGAATCTTGTTACATGTCTGTATCATTGTGGAGAATCTTGTTACATGTTGTATCATTGTGGAGAATCTTGTTACATGTCTGTATCATTATGGAGAGGCCAGCAGATCTTCTCACAGTCTGTATCATTATTTTTTTTTAGCGCAGTGTTGTTATTTCTAAAAAGATATTTAACTATTTCAGTCCCAAAAGACAAAGAAAAAAAAATGATCGAAGAAGTCAGATATGTTGGCTGAAAGGCACAAGAATTACAGCTATGCTGTAAATGGGCACAATGCATTAATGTCATTTGGACAAAGGATGAAGAAGAAGAAACTTCAGTGGTCTTGAAAGTTCCCAACAGATTTAGCATAGTGATGTTAACCCAGCAAAAGCCAGCTTACCTCCTGCGACATCGATAAAGTCCTTGCCCATTGCCTTGTAGACTTCGATATAACGCTGACCCATGTGGTGCTTGTGTCTCTTCAAGGCCAGCTCCCTGTGCTCCTCAGATTCGAACCTCACCAAAGCCTCACCATTTCGTCTTCCTTGGGGACTCAGACACAGTGCCACGCCACCTCTGCAGATTATTTGTAACAAAGGTTAGTGTCTGAAAATATTTTTTTTAAAAACATGTCAGTCAGTTGCCAGATTGTCCTCATTGCACATGAAACCATTCAGTCCATAAGCGCTCGGATCCCCTCCTCAGCAATACAGCAGTATGTAGCAGCTGACTACACCAGTTCTGTGATTGTTTCTTAGTCTTCTTTTGCTTGCTGCTTAGTTCCCTTGTCTTATAATTAGTCATCCCTTTGTGAGATACAATTTTTCGTTATTTGAAGCCCTACTCTAGCTCTTGCCAGGGGCCGCAATATAGCCCGGCCATAAATATGGTCTAATGGCTGAACACGGTTTCTTGGACCCCTACCACGGGTGATCCTCATCCATATGGTGGCACTTTGTGTCATCGAGTGTTCATTGCTTGTGTGATGTCCTGGTAGGGTAAAAGTACTACTACTACTACTTGCCTTGTCTGACCAAACACCCTTTAATATGTTGTTCATGCCATCTGGTCATGGTTAGAGATTCCCAGGCATCACTTGGTTCTCACAAAAACCTTTTTTGTTGTACAGCATTTAGTATATCAGCCTGGTTTGAAAACAAGTGAAAGCTTTGTTTTTCACACATATAAGGAAATTACTTACCACTTTTTTGGTGTAAGCGGAAAAGGGGGAAAAAAAAGGGGGGGGGGGGGGTCTTTGAGCCCGAGGATTTAGAACCACAAGACTAGTGATGTTGTCGAAAACTGTGCAGGTTAGGAACAGAAAAAAAAAACAACTACCCAAACTTACTGAGGATTTGAACTCGTGTCTCCTGCTTGAGAGTGTACCATTCTTAACCATTCAGCCAGACACACCTCGGGTATATAATACAAACATCAAATATGCAGAGAGATTGGCAAAGGTTAATCAGGTCAGTACCATGTGCGACACCTTTGTCGTCAAGGAAACGCCCTGGGGAGGCCAAGTCACTGAAACAACTGGTTGGAAGGAGTTTCGAACAAACGACTACCAGAACGACAGGCAAACGTTTAAGGGGAAACAACATAACTGAAAGATTGACTGAAAAGCTTAATAATCAAATTTGTTTGTTCTCGAGCAAATCAAGAGGATAGGAAGGAAACTTTATGTCTGCCATTTCATGTTGTCACTGTGAGCTTATAGAAAACTCCTTGCACAAGAAGTATGTGTGTGTGTGTGTGTGTGTGTGTGTGTGCGCGCATGCGCGCCACACATTCACAAAGGCACTCTCACTCTCATAGACTTTCTCACACTCATATTAACAATATCTCTCTCTCCTTCTCAGTCTGTCTGTCTCTCTGTCTCCTTTACTCTCGCTCTCTGTCCGCTGATTCTCTCTCACTCTCCCTCTCACTTTCTTTCTCTCTCACTCACTCTTCCTCTCTCTCATTCTTTTTCTCTATCTCTCACTCTCTCTCTCACTCTCTTTCTCTCTCTCACTCTCTTTCTCTCTCTCTCTCTCTTTCTCTCTCTCTCTTTCTCTTTTCTCTCTCTCTCACTCTCATTCTTTTTCTCTATCTCTCACTCTCTCTCTCACTCTCTTTCTCTCTCTCACTCTCTTTCTCTCTCTCTCTCTCTCTCTCTCTCTCTCTCTTTCTCTTTTCTCTCTCTCTCACTCTCATTTTCTCTCATTCTCTTTCTCTCTCTCTCTCTCTCTCCTTCTCTCTCACTCACTCTTTCTCTCTCTCCTCTCTCTCTAATTCTCTTTCTCTCTCTCTCCCTCACTCACTCTTTCTCTCTCTCACTCTCTCTCTCTCTCTCTCTCCCCCTCACTCACTCTTTCTCTCTCTCATATTCTCTTCTCTCTCTCTCTCTCTCCCTCACTCTCTCTCTTTCTCTCTCTCTCCCTCACTCACTCTTTCTGTCTTTCTCACTCTCTCTCCCTCACTCTCTCTTTCTCTCTCTCCCTCATTCTTTCTCTCTTTCTCACTCTCTCTCACTCACTCACTCTTTTTCTCTCTCACGCTCTCTTTCTCTCCCTCACTCACTCTTTCTCTCTCTCACTCTCTCGCTCATTCTTTTTCTCTCTCTCCCTCACTCACTCTTTCTCTCACTCTCACTCTTACTCTATCTCTCACTCTCTATATCACTCTCACTCTTTCTCTTTGTCTCTCTCACTCTCTCTCTCTCACTCTCTTTTTCCGTTCATGTCAACCAATCTAAAACAAGATGAAAGTATGTGATTTCAGATGGCTGAAGAAGATTGGGACAAGAAAAAAAAAACTCTTTTAAATCCGAAGATCACCATGTAGGTTCCGTAGCCCCATTTGGGGGGGGGGGGTGTGAGGGGGTGAGGGGGGTGGGGGGGGGGGGGTGGGAAGAATAGATCCACTGCTCCCTAACAAGTGTGTCGTAAAAGACGAATAATGAGGAGTAAAAAAGAGACAATTGAAATACTTTGGCCACATTAAAGACATAAACTTTTAAAAACAATACTGGAGTGTAAGGTCGAAGGCAAGAGAGCAAGAGGTAAGCAACGATACATATGGGAGGACAACATCAAGAGATGGACATGCAGCAGTCAGAGAAAGTGTACAACCAGGACAAGAGACAGAGAATGTTGGAGATCCATTGCAGCCAACCTTTATTGTGGAGACGGCACCTGATTGCTAGGAGTTGGCTGAAATCGGATGAACACAGAAGTAAGAAATGAGAAGATATTCTCAAGCTCTAGTGAACAATAAAATATTTCTTTTTCACATCACTATCACCATCATGTTTCTTGCCAACCGGCGTATTCACTTATGCTTCTCCACAGATCATAATTCCTGGTTGCCTGGAGTGGCTCTCTTGATGATATCCCTCCATGCCATCGTTGACATAGAAATAAATAAGTAACGCAGGAACACGAGGACTCTAAACATGTGAGAGTGAAACTTACTTGGCAATGTTTAAACCTTTAAAGAACCTGGCAATGTCTTGGTCGGAAGACTGCCACGGGAGTCCCCGGGCTCGAACCACCAGAGCATCGCTGACGCACTCGTGTTTACTGCTGCAGACCACAAGAACAAGATAACTGTTTTAACAGTGATTTATAAGCTAGAGAGTCAAATTGTTGCCAACAAGTCAAATCCTGTTAGATTTTGGCTTCTTCATCTTCTATGTTGGTTGTTGAATGGGCGGTTGGCACTCTGTGTCGTGGTTTACAGTTAGGCTGCAATATCTGAACCTTTCGGGCGAACACATCCGATTTCTACGAGCTCCCTAATTATTCGTCTTTTTCAAAAAATTTGTTAGGGGCAATAGGTCTATTTAACCCCCCCCCCCCCTTTTTTCCCCACCACCACCTCCGCTCCTTATGGGACCTCAAAACCCACACAGGAAGGTTCAGTCTCTAGTGCTTATGTGACGACCTGAAAGGGTCGATGAACCCATGCACCCACAAAAGCCACCCAGCCACCCTTGGCAGGATCGTCCTCAAAGTAAAAACACCCCACCTCACCCAGTCTCTTTCCTTCTCCTAGCCATAAACAATTATGTTTGAGGGATGTACGTGTTAAAAGTTAGTTACATAAGACGTTGCAGAACCAACCCCAGAGTTTAACAAGCTGTTTTGGTTTTACTAAGCAATTTTACATTAGGTAGTTTGCCATTGCTTTCGTAGGATGTATGTGTACAAAAACTTGTAGCGCCCTTTCCACAGCCATGGTGGGTATGTGTATATTCATTCTAAAGCCCAGTCAGCAGATGGGTAATGTGGGTAACCTGAAGCCGACCAACCCGTGTGGGTTCCAGGGCCTTATTATAGGGAAAACAAGAATAGACACACTGCCTATCCAAAAGCATGTAGACTAATTAGGAGCTTTCTTCGAAGTCAGAGTGCGTCTGCCTGAGAGGCAAAGAACCAGCAGTCTGCGTACAAATGAGTTAGATCTGTAAAACGGACGCACACACAACACTCAGGTTATGGAAACAGGACTGCACTCCAGAAGTGGACAAACAACCAGAACTTTTCGCGAGAGTTTACAGCTGGTGAACACAAAGAAAAAGAAGAAGCCGGCCGCCTTTATTTTCTATGACATTACCTGGCAGGAATGTTAGACTGAGTCTATTTTAGGAGCCAAGGTGAGCCAATCAATGCAAGTCAATCTGCTGATTCCCTACATGGGTTCTGGGGCCCGATTTAGGGGGGGGGGGTGCAGAGGGGGGGGGTGCAGAGGGGGGGGGGTGCAGAGGGGGGGGGTGAAAGAACAAACCCATTGCCCTCATAACCAGCATATCATCATTAGGGCTCTTTCCTTCAAAGTCGGAGTGCCTCTGCCAGGAACCAACAGTCTACACACAAATAAGAGAGATCTCTTACAATGTGAACGCAAAATTGAAGTTGCAGAACAAGAGCAATGTCTAAAAGTGGACGAACACCCAGAACTTTCCATCGGAGTTTACAGTTCGAGAATACCAAGAAGAAGATTAATCTGGTTCTCATTCTGGTGTCGCAGTATAGATGTAATAGTAGGTATAGCAATGGATCATTTTGTTTCGTTTATTTTGCTATACATTTTCGTCGGTTACTATAGACGTGATTGCGACCCGAAAATTTGAAAACCAATTGTCTGTTATTGAGAAATTATTTTTCTGTGCTCTTTACGTGAAAGATAAAATCGGAAAAGTTATTAGAAGTTATTGGAGAGATGCCAGGCTTTGACCTGAGATGGTTTTGACGCGTATAAAATTAATCGATTTTTTTTTTTTGGGCAGCACGCAGTGAATAACGGTAAGTAATTTCGTCAATATCTTTTTAATTAGCCAGATTACCGCAATGTGTGGTGTAAATTTGAATTCTGCGTTAATTTTTATATAAGTGTGTGAAATTTCAAAAAGATTGGCAATACAGCACATGTTTAAAAAAATTGTTTAGTGGCATCACTGTTTTCGCTTCAAATGCAATATGTTTGCACTAGGAGACCGTTTTTGCCGCTTTATAATTAACTTAAAATAATTATTAAATTACCTAACGTTATTTTAATCATTTAAAAAAAAATCCACAACCATTGTAGCATTTGTTCATGCATCTGTCATTATTTAGAGCCCTTCTTATTCTCCGTTGGAGATATTTTTGCCTGATCACCCCCAAATCCCAATAATTAATTTAGGCCATCATTGGTAAGATGATTCTTTGGTAATTAACTTAGGATGCTTAGTAAATTGACAATGTTATGTGAGTTACTTTTTAAACATCCACAAACATTGTACCATTTTTTCATGTGTTTGTCATTATTTAGAGTTTACAGAATTTTATGTTGGAGATATTTTTACCTACCCATATCTTGATCACGAATTTCACAAATTCTGGCACTAAATTCAACATTTTTTGGGGGGGGGGGGGGGGGGGGGGGGGGGGGGGGGAACAAAGCATATAAAACCTAATCTAAAACAGAGTATAATTGTGTTTATTACAAGTAAAAGCACCTAATTCCAATATGACATTCCTTATGTATTTTTTTAATAATAGGTATATTGTATATTTACAGTCATGGCAAGAGAGACAGCTAAGCATCTCAGAGATCATCTCTCAGTTTGTGAAGCTGGATACCCTATGCAGAAAGGCTACATTGCTCGACGGCTGCTAGTGGATGGTTATTCTATATCTAATGTTTTCAGTGAAGTCCAAAGTATGGTGCAGGCAGCAGAACCCAGCAAGTGTTTGAATGAGGGAAGTCTTACAACTAGTTTGTATAGATATAACAGATTGATTTTGCATTAAAAAAAATGTTTAACAAAAGAATTGCAGTCACTTATTAGACTCTTCCTTGAACCATTTCCTATCACATTCATGAGCCTCCCTGTCATGCCTGATCCACAACCTGGACATACTTTACCAATACAGCACTCTGAATCATGTATGCCAGGAATGCAGCCATTATTAGAACCAGATACCCAACAGAGATCAGCACTCACACCATTGTCTTCATTAGAAAATGTACCTCATTTTTCACCATCATGCAGATTGCCATCAGGAAAGAAGCTTAAAAGAGATTGTGAAAACTGTGTCATAAAGCAAAGGACAGTTATGAATATGCAACGTGAAAAGAAACATTTACAACAGGAAATACGAAAACTAACAATACAGGTAAGAGAAAAGCAATGATCACAGTTTTCCTTGAAAAGACTGAATGAAAAGATCAAGAGGAAGATACAGTCAAGCAATCTGTGGAGAGTAAAATATGAAACCCTGGGTCACTGACTCTTTTCATTTTTTACCTGTCTCTGTCTTTCGACTTGTTGCTATCCCCACTGTATGTCCTCTCCTGTGGTATTTCCTGGCTCTGCTGTCTCATGCATTCAATTTGCTCAGATCCCATATAATTTTAAGCTGTCTCTGTGTGATTTTCTATTCACTAAATACAGTCCTCTGTGTGTCGACTGGTCATGATGCATACCAGTGTAAATGTTTTGCTCTTGGATGCTGAGCAAACAAGGATACTACAAAAATATTTTTTTTTACACAATAGCAGTTGTTTTCCGGAGAAGCTGTGGCGAATGTATAATCACGTGAAATCCCACTGTATATCAATCATCCGTGCTGTCTCTGTTATTAGTGTATGCCTAGGCTGTTGTCTTATGTACTCCTACACAACAAGAGAGAAGCAGTGATATGTATATGAAAACAACACTGTATAACAATGATCCTTGTTTAACTATTCCCCATGCCAGATGGATGTTTCCATAGTGGCTTTATAGATATAGCAGCAGCATGTGTGAAGCTGTGGTGAATGTATAATCACATCAAAATCCCACGGTATATCAATCATCCATGCTGTCTCTGTCTGTCTGTCTACATTTTATATGTATCTATCTCAATCTCCCCTTTTTTCAAATGAAAGAACATTGGTGCTATTTGTTGTTATCCCTCATGTATGCACGTTATCATTCATTTCTCACTGTGGCATCATTACTAGTTGATACTTTTAGGTGCTTCGTGTAGTAAAGACATTCACATTCATACGCTTTCTATGTTAATTTTGTCAAAAACATATTGCCAAACTGTGTCTTTTTTCTTCTGCCTTCTTTACCCTAATGGGGCCTTAGTCCTCAATCAACTCGCGCTGTCATTATAGTCATTGCTATTACATTTGCTCTTAGTTTTCTTCTTCTTCTTCTTGTTCACCAGCTGTACACTATGGCGTAAAGTTCTGGTTGTTCGTCCACTTGTGGACTGCAGTGCTGCTCCAGAACCTGAGTGTTGCGTATGCATCAGTTTTACAGATCTGATTCAATTGAATGCAGACTGCTGGTTCCTTGCCTCTCAGGCAGATGCACTCCGACTTCAAAGGAAGCTCCCCAGTTAGTCGACTCTTACGACATGCTTTTGGGGAGGCAGTGGGTTTATTCTTGTTTTCCCCACAATGGGGCCCCGGAACCCACACGAGGGATTTGCTCTTAGTGTCTTCCCTATCTTTTTAACTTCACTTTCTAGCTCCCTTATGCATGTGTTTTTATGGTCTTTGTATATTTTTATGCCCCTATTGGTTCCAGTACACAACTCATTGGCAGACAACTATAAATGTATACGGCTTTTGCTGAAAGAAAGTCAATTAATGGCCATTTTCAAATGTTAATTAGGTCACGTCAACTGACATTGGCACATTTATATGATCTTTGTGTTCACCTTGTTGGGACGCACAATTTGATATGCATTTCGCCAGGCTCGCTGGCGGATAACCTTACAGGTATAATGTTTTGCTTGAAAAAAGTGAGCTGGCGGCCATTTTCATATGTTAATTAGGTGCATAATGTATTATATGTTTTTAAAACGTGCATAGACAGTTAGGTCTAACTGTCCTGCTTCCAGCAATATTTGGTTGCTAAGGGATTAGTTCAGAAACAAAAAAGTTATGGCCGTAAAATCAAACATTGAGTCATTTCATCTCACTGGGTCGCAGCCGGAAGCCATGTTTTCTGGATTTTCAATACAATTTTTCTGTCGTGGTGTCCGCCACTAAAATGTTAATATCTCCGCTTAGAATCGACTTACAGGCTTAAATGAGGTACCATTGGATTTGTAATTTTAATTTTTATCTAGCAGTTATAATTTCGTAAGTAAAAACCCAAAAAATAAAACTTCACTACCATCCCTAGTAATAGTAAAAATCAAGTATGTATAGTCGACTGACAGAATCATTCAACCGGGGTGTGATTCTGGACTGTCCCGAGTGCAGTAATGTCCATTCATTCATTCATTCATTCATTCATTCATTCATTCATTCATTCATTCATTCATTCATTCATTCATTCATTCATTCATTCTTTCATTGTATTTAATAAATCTGTCACTCTATTTGACATTTCTATCTTACTGTATTTGACACAATATCTATCTCACTGTATCTGACACAATATCTATCTCACTGTATCTGACACAATATCTATCTCACTGTATCTGACACAATATCTATCTCACTGTATCTGACACAATATCTATCTCACTGTATCTGACACAATATCTATCTCACTGTATCTGACACAATATCTATCTCACTGTATCTGTCACAATATCTATCTCACTGTATTTGACACAATATTTATATCATGTATCTGACACAATATCTATCTCACTGTATCTGACACAATATCTATCTCACTGTATCTGACACAATATCTATCTCACTGTATCTGACACAATATCTATCTCACTGTATATGACACAATATCTATCTCACCTGTATCTGACACAATATCTGTCTCACTGTATATGACACAATATCTATCTCACTGTATCTGACACAATATCTATCTCACTGTATCTGACACAATATCTATCTCACTGTATCTGACACAATATCTATCTCACTGTATCTGACACAATATCTATCTCACTGTATCTGACACAATATCTATCTCACTGTATCTGACACAATATCTATCTCACTGTATATGACACAATATCTATCTCACTGTATCTGACACAATATCTGTCTCACTGTATATGACACAATATCTATCTCACTGTATCTGACACAATATCTATCTCACTGTATCTGACACAATATCTATCTCACTGTATCTGACACAATATCTATCTCACTGTATCTGACACAATATCTATCTCACTGTATCTGACACAATATCTATCTCACTGTATCTGACACAATATCTATCTCACTGTATCTGACACAATATCTATATCTCACTGTATCTATCTCACTGACACAATATCTATCTCACTGTATCTGACACAATATCTATCTCACTGTATCTGACACAATATCTATCTCACTGTATCTGACACAATATCTGTCTCACTGTATTTGACATAATATCTATCTCAATGTATTTGACACAATACCTATCTCACTGTATTTGACACAACATCTGTCGCACTGTATTTGACATAATATCTATCTCACTGTATTTGACATAATATCTATCTCACTGTAAATGACATAACATCTATCTCACTGTATCTGACACAGACTCATTCCATCTTTAACGCCATAGCAAATATTGTTTATCACGAAATCTTCCCGTGTTATAAATCGTTTCAAACCTATTCTTGCCTGGGTTTTTTTTCTCTATATCTATGTGTTTAAAACTCTTGAAATCTTAGTTTTCTAACCAGAGAGAGAGAGAGAGAGAGAGGAGAGAGAGAGAGAGAGAGAGAGAGAGAGAGAGTGAGAGAGAGAGAGAGAGAGAGAGAGAGAGAGAGAGTGAGAGAGAGAGAGAGAGAGAGAGAGAGAGAGAGAGTTATGATGAGAGAGAGAGAGAGAGAGAGAGAGAGAGAGAGAGAGAGAGAGAGAGAGAGAGAGAGAGAGAGACTAAAACAGAGGCAGATAGACAGAAAAAAAAACCACCAAGACAAACAAGCTACTTACCAAATGCCACCATCCAACCGATCGTTGATAACCTCGGGATCGCCAAATGTGTGACCTGTTGAACGAGAGAAATCATTATCACTGTACAGCTCAAACATTTCCTTAAAAAACACAGCCACACGATCTAAGCGAGAGATGGCACATTGTATACACACTTGTACCATTTCCCATGAAACACAACCACACGGTGTGTGTTCTCCATTCATATCTCCTGCTATTGCAGCATATTTCTATTGGCTGCACAAATCACCCGCATGTCTGTGTGTCCATGGCTTGCTCTAGGTAATTGAGTTAAACAACTTTCTTTTCATGCCTTGGGATGATGTCCGGGAAAGTAAAGGTGACCGATGTGATGTTGAGCACAGCACCCACCGAGTGTCGATTGATATATAAAATATAGGTTTAGCCCTATAAGCCCACAAACCGTAATGGATGTAGAAAAGGGCCCTATACTTGTACATCACCTGTTTGTCTGTACACAGTTTTCACAATCTCGGTGGGATTTCTAAACTGACTGGCGCTTTTTGCATGGGTGATACACCCTCAGGCTCAGGGGACACAACCCAGGCCCCAGGTGTCACAACCTCGGCCCCAGGCGACACAACCTCGGCCCCAGGCGATGCAACCTCGGCCCCAGGTGATGCAACCTCGGTCCTAGGTGATGAAACCTCAGCCCCAGGTGATACAACCTCGGTCCCAGGCGATACAACCTCGGCCCAAGCGATACAACCTCGGCCCTAGGCGATACAACCTCGGTCCCAAGCGACACAACCTCGGTCCCAGGCGATACAACCTCGGCCCCAGGCGATACAACCTCGGTCCCAAGCGATACAACCTCGGCCCCAGGTGATACAACCTCGGTCCCAGGCGATACAACCTCGGCCCCAGGCGACACAACCTCGATCCCAAGCGATACAACCTCGGTGCCAAGCGATACAACCTCGGTGCCAAGTGATACAACCTCGGTGCCAAGCGATACAACCTTGGCCCCAGGCGATACAACCTCGGTCCCAGGTGATGCAGCCTCGGTCCCAAGCGATACAACCTCGGTCCCAGGCGACACAACCTCGGCCCCAGGTGATGCAACCTCGGCCCCAGGCGACACAACCTCGGCCCCAGCGACACAACCTCGGCCCCAGGTGGCACAACCTTGGCCCCAGGCGATGCAACCTCGGCCTGGGCGCTCCGAACTACTCTATAGGGCGACTGAGGACTCCCCCCCCCCTCTTGAAAGAGATAAGGTCATCGGCACTTGATCATCATGAAAACGAAAGCCTGATCTAGTTGTCTTCTGTAACCAGGCAGAACATGCAATCATTATCTGAGTTTTATATATCCCTGGCAAACAATTATATCTTTATCTGGTTTATACGGCTATTCGATTGTTGGTCGTTTTGTGTGTGACAGAAGTCAATTGGAAGCTATTTCCAAACTTCGTCTGTTAAAAAGAATGTTACAGCAGTCGCTAAAAATTTTGTGACATCAGATTCAACCAATAAACTGCTATTTACTTTTAATTTTATTTTTTTTTTTTGTATCTTTTTTTTTTTTTTACATTTCTGTGTTTGGTTAGCTGTCAGGTGGGTTGTGAAACCATTTCCCCTGTTTTGATGGACCATTAAACCATTTCCCCTGTTTTGATGGACCATTAAACCATTTCCCCTGTTTTGCTGGACCATTAAACCATTTCTCCTGTTTTGGTGGACCATGAAACCATTTCTCCTGTTTTGGTGGACCATGAAACCATTTCTCCTGTTTTGCTGGACCATTAAACCATTTCTCCTGTTTTGGTGGACCGTTAAACCATTTCTCCTGTTTTGGTGGACCATGAAACCATTTCTCCTGTTTTGGTGGACTATGAAACCATTTCCCCTGTTTTGCTGGACCATTAAACCATTTCTCCTGTTTTGCTGGACCATGAAACCATTTCCCTGTTTTGGTGGACCATGAAACCATTTCCCCTGTTTTGGTGGACCATGAAACCATTTTTCCCCTGTTTTGGTGGGCCATGAAACCATTTCCCCTGTTTTGGTGGACCACGAAACCATTTCCCCTGTTTTGGTGGACCATGAAACCATTTCCCCTGTTTTGGTGGACCATGAAACCATTTCCCCTGTTTTGCTGGACCATTAAACCATTTCTCATGTTTTGGTGGACCATGAAACCATTTCTCCTGTTTTGGTGGACCATGAAACCATTTCCCCTGTTTTGCTGGACCATTAAACCATTTCTCCTGTTTTGGTGGACCATGAAACCATTTCCCCTGTTTTGCTGGACCATTAAACCATTTCTCCTGTTTTGGTGGACCGTTAAACCATTTCTCCTGTTTTGGTGGACCATGAAACCATTTCCCCTGTTTTGGTGGACCATGAAACCATTTCCCTGTTTTGCTAGACCATGAAACCATTTTTTCTGTTTTGGTGGGCCAGGGGTGTACAAAAGGTGAGGAACACTGGTTAAGAGCGTCCGATTTCAGGAAACCTATGAATTATCCTTTTTTATGACATGCTTGTTAGAAAAAGGGATGAAGGATATTACTGACCCGCGCAAATGGGTCCTACAAGCACACATGGGGGAAATCTTCATTCTACTGATAAGAAGTAAGCGCCAGATGTGTTCACTGTAGTTCAAGTGTGCAGTTGTTGTGTCCGGCACTTGTGGTCCACATCCGTGAAAGGGTTTGTATTCTCATTTGTTCTGCTGTGAACAGCGCCACCTGCCTGGCGCCGATTTGTGCTTTCGACAGACGCTGCAGTTTGGTCTTTTCCCAGACCTTGATTGTCTGCAGTCTAAGTGAAGAGCGGTAGCTTTGTCTTAGTCAGGTCGTCCAAGTGTCTTCTTCTTCTTCTTCTCTTCTTCTTCTTCTTCTTCTTCTTCTTCTTCTTCTTCTTCTTCTTCTTCTTCTTCTTCTTCTGCTTCCATGTCTACACAGAACATAAGAAGTTTTTCAGCCATCAGACATCACCAGAAGTTGTAGGGTACAAAAGGAAACTATTTGTCCAGCGGTATCAAGGTTAATTGCACACAGCGATGATTCTCGTCAGCTATAAAGCAGTTTTCACCAGACACCAGTAGAAGTTTTCACCAGACACCAGTAGAAGTTTTCACCAGACACCAGTAGAAGTTTTTTTCCAGACACCAGTAGAAGTTTTCTCCAGACACCAGTAGAAGTTTTCACCAGACACCAGTAGAAGTTTTCACCAGACACCAGTAGAAGTTTTCATCAGACACCAGTAGAAGTTTTCACCAGACACCAGTAGAAGTTTTCACCAGACACCAGTAGAAGTTTTCACCAGACACCAGTAGAAGTTTTCACCAGACACCAGTAGAAGTTTTCATCAGACACCAGTAGAAGTTTTCACCAGACACCAGTAGAAGTTTTCACCAGACACCAGTAGAAGTTTTCACCAGACACCAGTAGAAGTTTTCATCAGACAGCAGGTTATCACGTTCGTTCGTTTGAAGAAAAACAAAAATTCCAAACTTAGTCCTTTTTTAACTGCCTGGTGGCCTGTTTTTTCAAGGACGAGTCATTCGCTATCTGAGCTGGATTTCTTACTTTTGTGGCGATGATTTTCGCCTGAGTTTTCTGTTCGTTGTTACCTCATGTCAGCAGCGTGGGCTTGGCGGGCGGCTTGCATTTTGGGGAGTGGACATGGCAGTCCTGAAAAGGACGGCCATATGTGCCTGGGTGGCCTGGAACGGGATGAGCGGGGTCTGGCTTCTGTTGTCAGGTTCTGGTAATGCCTGATTGGTCTTGTGCGGGTGAGTTTTCCGGTCCGGTTGAGCTGGGTTTGGTCGGTGTCATGGCGGCTTTGCTTTGGTCAGTTCTGGTTGGCTAATGGCTTCTTGATTCCTGCGGTCGGGCTGGTCCATCTGCAGGCTGTTTGTGGGCGGTTTTATCTGGTTTAATATTGGCGGCGTCTGTTTGGTGTTCCCTGCCTCCTTTGATTTCGTTGGTCGCTTTTATCCGTTTCATAGGCTTCTTCCACCTGGTCAAGAATCGGTTTTTAAATTTGCGACGGAGGCCATGCCTTTTCCATCGGCTAAGAGTGTACCGTTAAAAAACATCTCGTCAAATTGGGTGCAGTAGCGGCCTTGCTCAAATACGATCTTGTGCGGGGGAGCTTGTTCATTGTTGATTTCTACCAACTTTCTTAGGTCGGCCTCACTTATGTCCTTCGGGATTACAATTTCTTGTGCCTCTGAACATATTGTGGTCTCCTCTGCGGTCGGGATGGCTTCTGTGGTGCTGCTTTGGTCCGCGGTCGTGTTGTTTGGATTTCATGGTTTGGTGTGGTCTTCCTCTCCCTGCACATTCTGTTCATCTTCCAGGGTGGCAGTTTGTTTTGTTTTCTGGTGGTTTTCGACGGATTGCCTTTTTCTTTCTGCTTCTTTCTTTGCATTTTCTCTGGCGTCCATCACTTTGTTGGTGGCTTGCAGTGCGGCGCTCAGTTTGGTCAATTCTTCCTTTGCCTCGGCTGGCTCTGCTTTTGTTTCTATCGATTCTTTCTTGGCATCGGCGACATCAGATAGTAGGGTTGTATGGTTTGTTTGAATCTCTCTGGCGGATTCGGCGTCTGCTACCTTAATCTTTTTGAGTTCAGTGAGCATCGCCATCAATTCTGTCTTGAATGCCATCATCTCGTTGTTCAGGTTATCACCAGACATCAGCAGGTTATCACCAGACATCAGCAGGTTATCACCAGACATCAGCAGGTTTTCACCAGACATCAGCAGGTTATCAACAGACTTCAGCAGGTTTTCACCAGACACCAGTAGATGTTCTCACAAAAAGTGTAACTAGATATATGAGAAGCTTTCACCATAAATAGAAGTTTTCCTAGACACACAGGAAGTGGTCCCACAGAAGTTGCCACTAGATACAGAAGTTGCCACTAGATACAGAAGTTGCCACTAGATACAGAAGTTGCCACTAGATACAGAAGTTGCCACTAGATACAGAAGTTGCCACTAGATACAGAAGTTGCCACTAGATACAGAAGTTGCCCCTAGATACAGAAGTTGCCCCTAGATACAGAAGTTGCCACTAGATACAGAAGTTGCCACTAGATACAGAAGTTTCCCCAAGCCTCAGGAAGAAAAGCAACAATCTTCATTAAGTAGCAAAAAAACTAAAATCCGCTTCAAGAAGACAAAACCTCACACTGGGCACAAAAACAACCATGCACACTCGGTGTACTGACCATCACTGACCAGCCGGTAGAGAACTCTGGCCATGTCCAGACACTGTCTGACCCCATACTTCGCTGACCCATCCTCTTGTAGACCCAGGTCTGGTTCAACGTTAAGGTTTTCCGAACACCAATATTTGTTATGATAACGATAACTAACTTCCACACATTGGTGCAGACACTGCCACCTGCCCATGCAGACTTCCTCACACGCATATAAATAATCTTCCTCGCTCCCTCCTTCCCCATTTCCCTCTCACGCGTTCATAGTTATCAAGGAAAGATAGAACACAGTTGTCAAGGAAAGATATACCATCGTTGTCAAGGAAAGATAGAACATAGTTGTCAAGGAAAGATAGAAAACAGTTGTCAAGGAAAGATATACCATCGTTGTCAAGGAAAGATAGAACATAGTTATCAAGGAAAGATAGAACACAGTTGTCAAGGAAAGATATACCATCGTTGTCAAGGAAAGATAGAACATAGTTGTCAAGGAAAGATATACCATCGTTGTCAAGGAAAGATATACAAGAGTTATCAAGGAAAGATATACAAGAGTTATCAAAGAAAGATATACCATCGTTGTCAAGGAAAGATATACAAGAGTTATCAAGGAAAGATATACAAGAGTTATCAAGGAAAGATATACAAGAGTTATCAAAGAAAGATATACAAGAGTTATCAAGGAAAGATATACAAGAGTTATCAAAGAAAGATATACCATCGTTGTCAAGGAAAGATAGAACATAGTTGTCAAGGAAAGATAGAACACAGTTGTCAAGGAAAGATAGAACATAGTTGTCAAGGAAAGATATTCAAAAGTTGTGTGGCGCGGGGGGGGGGGGGGGGGGGGGGGGGGGGGGGTGGGGGGGGGGTGGTGGGGGGGGGGGGGGGTTACGGGGGGGGGGTCCTGCAAACGGTTGCTTGGCAACCTAGTGACTATAGAGACATCTAGTAGGGCGCCATACTGAGATGGTTGCCTGCGGTACGCGATGGAAGGCTGTTTAAGAATGTTCAGTGGTAATGAAGTCGGACCAGCCGGCAACAAGTCAGCGACTCCTGGCTCTGAATAAACAACACAATGTTGATCTTCTGTCTTCTACTCTTTAAAACGAGACAAGCCTGTGACCTTTCGCTGATATTCCGAGAATGTATCTTATTAGAAAAACTGCCCTTTAACCCCGTTAGTGGTATTTCAGAAAACGGTTTTCAAAAGGAATAACGAATTAGCTGTACGAGCAGGGCTGCTAATAGGATTTTATTTTAAACCCAGCTAAGCTGAACAAAAACCCAAGCGATACGAAAGAAAAGAACAAAAAACACAATTTAGAAAAAAAAACAAAAAAACAACCAGATTCCAGATTGCTAAAAAGTTCAAATTAAATAGTTAAGAAACCCCAACTACAGTTACAACTCAGTATCCAGAAACCATGAGTTGTTAACCCTTAGGCTCGGTATTATGGATATCGCAACCTTTCGGCCTTGATTCCAGTGTAAATACCGTAAATCTGGGAGAAATGTGGCTTTTCTACCTACCCCCGGGAGTGAACCCGGACCACAAGCAGTTCGTCACCCGGTCACCGCGCAATCCGGTTTGGCCAACTACGCTAGAGAGCCGGGCGTCATGACAGTTGAAATATAGTAGTTAGAACCCAGTTTTATTTGAAATGGTTTCTCCGCTTTTTTTTTATATTTTAAATAATACTTGCAAAATCTGTGACTAGATCCTCAACACTAACCGGATACAACACATCGGCTTCTATTCACAATAGAGATCAGGCACCCAGCCTGCCGCGGTGAATGGTTGTTCTGGTTGATTTTATAAAATATGCTTCAGCTGCGAAAAAAAAGGACTCAGCTCCAAGGCTATTGAAAATCTATGTGGTGCTCCCACTATTTGTGATGTCCCTTCACACATGATGCCCTAAGCATGTGCTTTGTGTGCTTAATGGTTAATCCAGCCCTGGTCCCCACCTGACATTTGGCCCACTATATCCCCCCCCCACCACCTCAGCTAAAGCTCCTGTCACCGCATGATTTGGAGATCCCCTGAGTGTCGCCCAAAGGTTCATCCAGTGAGTGATACACTACTTCCTTGTTGTCGCGAAAAAAAAAAAAATTCTTCACTTCAAAGATAAAACTGTCTGTAGTACTGACATGTAGTGGATGGGAGTAAAACCATCAATCATGGCACAAATACACACATCTTAGCCAATACACTTGGCACAAATACACACATCTTAGCCAATACACTTGGCACAAATACACACATCTTAGCCAATAAACTTGGCACAAATACACACATCTTAGCCAATACACTTGGCACAAATACACACATCTTAGCCAATACCACTTGGCACAACAATACACACATCTTAGCCAAATAAACTTGCCACAAATACACACATCTTAGCCAATAAACTTGGCACAAATACACACATCTTAGCCAATAAACTTGGCACAAATACACACATCTTAGCCAATAAACTTGGCACAAATACACACATCTTAGCCAATAAACTTGGCACACATTCACACATCTTAGCCAATAAACTTGGCACAAATACACACATCTTAGCCAATAAACTTGACCCCCCCCCCCCCATCCCCGTACAACTAGAATCTGAACGTATCTCTATTTCCTTCCTGATTTATCCCCTTCCATGCAACACGCTCCACGGATCCCCTTTCCACGAAACCAGCCCAATACCTGTATCATTCATGTCACGCTTGCACACATCTTTCTATCACAGTAGAAGTGAATCTCGACATCTTCTACCCGTCTGTAAAACACCATCGATGATGATAATTATGCTGATCGTGAGGGTGCTGATGATGGTATGGGTGATAGTGCTGATGATGATATGGGTGATGGTGCTGATGATGGTATGGGTGATAGTGCTGATGATGGTATGGGTGATGGTGCTGATGATGGTATGGGTGATAGTGCTGATGATGGTATGGGTGATAGTGCTGATGATGGTATGGGTGATAGTGCTGATGATGATATGGGTGATGGTGCTGATGATGGTATGGGTGATAGTGCTGATGATGATATGGGTGATGGTGCTGATGATGATATGGGTGATAGTGCTGATGATGATATGGGTGATGGTGCTGATGATGGTATGGGTGATAGTGCTGATGATGGTATGGGTGATAGTGCTGATGATGGTATGGGTGATAGTGCTGATGATGATATAAGTAATGGTGCTGATGATGGTATGGGTGATAGTGCTGATGATGGTATGGGTGATAGTGCTGATGATGATATGGGTGATGGTGCTGATGATGGTATGGGTGATGGTGCTGATGATGGTATGAGTGATGGTGCTGATGATGGTATGGGTGATAGTGCTGATGATGGTATGGGTGGTGGTGCTGATGATGGTATGGGTGATGGTGCTGATGATGGTATGGGTGATGGTGCTGATGATGGTATGGGTGATAGTGCTGATGATGGTATGAGTGATGGAGCTGATGATGGTATGGGTGATGGTGCTGATGATGGTATGGGTGATGGTGCTGATGATGGTATGGGTGATGGAGCTGATGATGGTATGGGTGATGGTGCTGATGATGGTATGGGTAATGGTGCTGATGATGGTATGGGTGATAGTGCTGATGATGGTATGGGTGATAGTGCTGATGATGGTATGGGTGATGGTGCTGATGATGGTATGGGTGATAGTGCTGATGATGATATGGGTGATGGTGCTGATGATGATATGGGTGATGGTGCTGATGATGGTATGGGTGATGGTGCTGATGATGGTATGGGTGATAGTGCTGATGATGGTATGGGTGATGGTGCTGATGATGGTATGGGTGATAGTGCTGATGATGGTATGGGTGATAGTGCTGATGATGATATGGGTGATGGTGCTGATGATGGTATGGGTGATGGTGCTGATGATGGTATGGGTGATGGTGCTGATGATGGTATGGGTGATGGTGCTGATGATGGTATGGGTGATAGTGCTGATGATGGTATGGGTGATGGTGCTGATGATGGTATGGGTGATAGTGCTGATGATGATATGGGTGATGGTGCTGATGATGGTATGGGTGATAGTGCTGATGATGATATGGGTGATGGTGCTGATGATGGTATGGGTGATAGTGCTGATGATGGTATGGGTGATGGTGCTGATGATGGTATGGGTGATGGTGCTGATGATGGTATGGGTGATGGAGCTGATGATGATATGGGTGATGGTGCTGATGATGATATGGGTGATAGTGCTGATGATGGTATGGGTGATAGTGCTGATGATGGTATGGGTGATAGTGCTGATGATGATATGGGTGTTGGTGCTGATGATGGTATGGGTGATGGTGCTGATGATGGTATGGGTGATGGTGCTGATGATGGTATGGGTGATAGTGCTGATGATGATATGAGTGATGGTGCTGATGATGGTATGGGTGATAGTGCTGATGATGGTATGGGTGATGGTGCTGATGATGGTATGGGTGATAGTGCTGATGATGGTATTAGTGATGGAGCTGATGATGGTATGGGTGATGGTGCTGATGATGGTATGGGTGATGGTGCTAATGATGATATGGGTGATGGTGCTGATGATGATATGGGTGATAGTGCTGATGATGATATGGGTGATAGTGCTGATGATGGTATGGGTGATGGTACTAATGATGGTATGGGTGATGGTGCTGATGATGGTATGGGTGATGGTGCTAATGATGATGTGGGTGATGGTGCTGATGATGGTATGGGTGATGGTGCTGATGATGATATGGGTGATTGTGCTGATGATGGTATGGGTGATGGTGCTGATGATGGTATGGGGGATGGTGCTGATGATGATGTGGGTGATGGTGCTGATGATGATATGGGTGATGGTGCTGATGATGGTATGAGTGATGGTGCTGATGATGGTATGGGTGATAGTGCTGATGATGGTATGGGTGATGGTGCTGATGATGATATGGGTGATGGTGCTAATGATGATACGGGTGATGGTGCTGATGATGATATGGGTGATGGTGCTGATGATGGTATGGGTGATGGTGCTGATGATGATATGGGTGATAGTGCTGATGATGATATGGGTGATGGTGCTGATGATGGTATGGGTGATGGTGCTAATGATGATATGGGTGATGGTGCTGATGATGATATGGGTGATGGTGCTGATGATGATATGGGTGATAGTGCTGATGATGGTATGGGTGATAGTGCTGATGATGATATGGGTGATGGTGCTGATGATGGTATGGGTGATGGTGCTGATGATGATATGGGTGATGGTGCTGATGATGGTATGGGTGATGGTGCTAATGATGATATGGGTGATGGTGCTGATGATGATATGGGTGATGGTGCTGATGATGATATGGGTGATAGTGCTGATGATGGTATGGGTGATAGTGCTGATGATGATATGGGTGATGGTGCTGATGATGGTATGGGTGATGGTGCTGATGATGATATAGGTGATGGTGCTAATGATGGTATGGGTGATGGTGCTGATGATGATATGGGTGATGGTGCTAATGATGGTATGGGTGATAGTGCTGATGATGATATGGGTGATGGTGCTGATGATGGTATGGGTGATAGTGCTAATGATGATATGGGTGATGGTGCTGATGATGATATGGGTGATGGTGCTGATGATGATATGGGTGATAGTGCTGATGATGGTATGGGTGATAGTGCTGATGATGATATGGGTGATGGTGCTGATGATGGTATGGGTGATGGTGCTGATGATGGTATGGGTGATGGTGCTGATGATGATATGGGTGATGGTGCTAATGATGATGATTTGATGATCAGAGCTGTATTTTTATGGCACTACACAATGGTGCACATTAGGGACACCAGTTCTTTAAGACATCATTGGTGTCAGTGCTACTGTGTTACAAACTGTTTGCTGTACAAGCAGAGTTTTTTCTTTTCTTTTCTTAAAACAAGTACAGGTGATGACAATATTCTCCCCCGTGTGGGTTCCGGGGTCCCATTGTGGGGAAAACAAGAATAGACCCACTGCCTCCCCAAAAGCATGTCGTAAGAGTCGACTAATTGGGGAGCTTCATTTGAAGGCGGAGTGCATCTGCCGGATAGGCTAGGAACCAACAGTTTGTATTCAAGAGAATGAGATCTGAAAAACTGATGCACACGCAACACTCAGGTTCTGGAGCAGGACTGCAGTTCAGTAGTGGACAAGCAACCAGAACTTTCCGCCAGAGTGTACAGCTGGTGAACGCGAAGAAGAAGAAGACAAAATTCGTTTACTTCTTCTTCTTCTTCTTCTTCTTCTCATTCTTCTCCTTCTTCTTCTTCTTCTTCTTCTTCTTCTTCTTCTTCTTCTTCTTCTTCTTCATCTTTTTCTTCTTCTTCTTCTTCTTCTTCTTCTTCTTCTTCTTCTTCTTCTCTTCTTCTCTTCTTCTTCTTCTTCTTCTTCTTCTTCTTCTTCTTCTTCTTCTTCTTCTTCTTCTTCTTCTTCTCTTCTTTTCTTCTTCTTCTTCCTCCTCTTCTCTTCTTCTTCTTCTTCTTCTTTTTCTTTCTTTTTTCTTCTTCTTCTTCTTCTTCTTCTTCTTCTTCTTCTTCTTCTTCTTCTTCTTCTTCTTCTTCTTCTTCTTCTTCTTCTTCTTCTTCTTCTTCTTCTTCTTCTTTTTCTTCTTCTTCTTCTTCTTCTTCTTCTTCACAACTGCTGTGCGAAAGATGGTTGACTGGAAGGGCCGAATGTAAGACGGGCCTGCGTGCCCAATTTGTGACCCTTTGAAAATAAAGTTCGTTCGTTCGTTCGTTCGTTCTTCTTCTTTTTCTTCTTCTTCTTTTTTTCTTCTTCTTCTACTTCTTCTTCTTCTTCTTCTTCTTCTTCTTCTTCTTCTTCTTCTTCTTCTTCTTCTTCTTCTTCTTCTTCTTCTTCTTCTCCTTTTTCTTCTTCTTCTTCTTTTTCTTCTTCTTCTCGTTTAGTGGTAATAAAGTCCAGCGAAGAATTCTGGTTGTTCGTCTACCTCTGGATTTCACTCTTGTTTCAAAAGCTGAGTGTTGCCTGCACATCCGTTTTACAGATCTGACTTATTTGTATGCACACTGTTGGTTCCTTGCCTCTCATGCAGATTCCTGCCTTCTAAGGAAGCTCCCAGTTAATTGACTCTCACGACATGCTTGGGGAGGCAGTAGGTCTGTTCTTGCTTTCTACCACCCACAACAGGGCCCTTGAACCTCCACTGGGGATGGTGCTAGATGATGATGATGAAGATGTGTTAGAAGACATTTAAGGATACGGTCAACCATAGACTGGACACTGTTGACGTCATCTATTTTGTAGTGCTTGCCGAACTCTTTCCGGAGATCGTAAAATCTGTAGAAATAGCCGGGCAAGGTGATGCCTTTGTTGCAACACTCGGGATGAAGGCACTGTCGCAGGTGAGCTTGTCCATCTGTGACCAGGTACAAGGGAACGGGCTCCGTGCTCCGGGTGGACCCCTTTGGCTATAAGAAATTTGTCGAACTGGAAGAAACACATAAAATAATGCAAAAAGATCAGTCTTTCTCATTCGGTATTCGTGATATCATTTATTCCACCCCCCCCCCCCCCCCCACCCTCACTCGCCCTTTTCTTTCAACTTGTGAATGCAATTTTTTTTTTTAAATCTAGAAACCATGAGTTGTTAATTCTTTGGCTCGGTACTATGAATATCGCAACCCTTCGGCCTTGATTCCATGACAGATACCGTAAATCTGGGAGAAATATGGCTTTTCTGAATACCCCCGGGAGTGAACCCGGCCCACAAGGAGTTTGTCACCCGGTCACCGCGAAGTCAGGTTTAGCCAACTACGCTAGATAGCCGGGCTTTCAAAGCAATAAATTGTACGATTCCAGTATTATTCAGAAACCATAGTAAATTCTTCAGTATGGTTATTAAAACGAATGGAATATATGGCAAATCTCCAAAAGTAAGAGTGGCCAACAGGTTTTAGCTGAACGAGAACCACTGATCAAGCGAAGACCACTGATCAAGTGAAGACCACTGATCAAGCGAAGACCACTGATCAAGCGAAGACTACTGATCAAGTGAAGACCACTGATCAAGTGAAGACCACTGATCAAGTGAAGACTACTGATCAAGTGAAGACCACTGATCAAGTGAAGACCACTGATCAAGTGAAGACCACTGATCAAGCGAAGACTACTGATCAATCAGTGAAGGACCCACTGATCAAGTGAAAGACCAACTGATCAAGCGAAGACCACTGATTCAATGTGAAGACCACTGATCAAGTGAAGACCACTGATCAAGCGTGAAGACCACTGATCAAGCGAAGACCACTGATCAAAGCGAAGACCACTGATCAAGTGAAGACCACTGATCAAGTGAAGACCACTGATCAGGTGAAGACACTGATCAGCGAAGACCACTGATCAAGTGAAAGAGACCACTGATCAAGTGAAGACCACTGATCAGTTGAAGGGGGGGGAACCAGGCGTGATCAAGCGAAAAAAGACCACTGATCAACAAGTGAAGACCACTGAATCAAGCGAAAGACAACTGATCAAGCGAAGACCACTGATCAAGCGAAGACCACTGATCAAGTGAAGACCACTGATCAAGTGAAGACCACTGATCAAGTGAAGACCACTGATCAAGCGAAGACCACTGATCAAGCGAAGACCACTGATCAAGCGAAGACTACTGATCAAGCGAAGACCACTGATCAAGTGAAGACCACTGATCAAGAATAGACCACTGATCAAGTGAAGACCACTGATCAAGCGAAGACTACTGATCAACGCGGGAAGACCACTGATCAAGTGAAGACCACTGATCAAGCGAAGACCACTGATCAAGTGAAGACCACTGATCAAGCGAAAGACCAACTGATCAAAGTGAAGACCACTGATCAAGCGAAGACCACTGATCAAGCGAAGACCACTGATCAAGCGAAGACTACTGATCAAGCGAAGACCACTGATCAAGTGAAGACCACTGATCAAGTGAAGACCACTGATCAAGCGAGAACCACTGATCAAGTGAAGACCACTGATCAAGCGAAGACCACTGATCAAGTGAAGACCACTGATCAAGTGAAGACCACTGATCAAGCGAAGACCACTGATCAAGTGAAGACCACTGATCAAGTGAAGACCACTGATCAAGCGAAGACCACTGATCAAGCGAAGACCACTGATCAAGCGAAGACCACTGATCAAGCGAAGACCACTGATCAAGCGAAGACCACTGATCAAGCGAAGACTACTGATCAAGTGAAGACTACTGATCAAGCGAAGACCACTGATCAAGCGAAGACCACTGATCAAGCGAAGACTACTGATCAAGCGAAGACCACTGATCAAGCGAAGACCACTGATCAAGCGAGGACCACTGATCAAGCGAAGACCACTGATCACGCGAGGACCACTGATCAAGCGAAGACCACTGATCAAGCGAAGACCACTGATCAAGCGAAGAACCAACTGATCAAAGTGAAGACCACTGATCAAGTGAAGACCACTGATCCAAGCGAAGAAGACACTGATCAAGTGAAGACCACTGATCAAGTGAAGACCACTGATCAAGCGAAGACCACTGATTCAAAAGTGAAGACCACTGATCAAGCGAAGACCACTGATCAAGCGAAGACTACTGATCAAGTGAAAAGACTGATCAAGCGAAGACCACTGATCAAGTGAAGACCACTGATCAAGCGAAGACCACTGATCAAGCGAAGACCACTGATCAAGTGAAGACCACTGATCAAGTGAAGACCACTGATCAAGTGAAGACCACTGATCAAGTGAAGACCACTGATCAAGCGAAGACCACTGATCAAAAGACCACTGATTCAAGCGAACAAAGACCACTGATCAAGCGAAGACCACTGATCAAGTGAAGACCACTGATCAAGCGAAGAACCACTGATCAAGCGAAAGAACCACTGATCAAGCAAGACCACTGATCAAGCGACCACTGATCAAGCGAAAGACGATCAAGACCACTGATCAAGTGAAGACCACTGATCAAGCGAAGACCACTGATCAAGCGAAAGGACCACTGATCAAGTGAAGACCACTGATCAAGCGAGGACCACTGATCAAGCGAAGACCACTGATCAAGCGAAGACCACTGATCAAGCGAAGACCACTGATCAAGCGAAGACCACTGATCAAGCGAAGACCACTGATCAAGCGAAGACCACTGATCAAGCGAAGACCACTGATCAAGTGAAGACCACTGATCAAGCGAAAGACCACTGATCAAGCGAAGACCACTGATCAAGCGAAGACCCACTGATCAAGCGAGACCACTGATCAAGTGAAGACCACTGATCAAAGTGAAGACCAC
This sequence comes from Candidula unifasciata, assembly GCA_905116865.2. NCBI lineage: Eukaryota > Metazoa > Mollusca > Gastropoda > Stylommatophora > Geomitridae > Candidula > Candidula unifasciata. The sequence continues at coordinate 5,301 of CAJHNH020002314.1, read as the reverse complement.
TGATCAAGTGAAGACCACTGATCAAGCGAAGACCACTGATCAAGCGAAGACCACTGATCAAGCGAACCACTGATTCAAGCGAGACTACTGATCAAGCGAAGACCACTGATCAAGCGAAGACCACTGATCAAGCGAAGAATCAACCACTGACTACTGATCAAGCGAAGACCCACTGATCAAGCGAAGACCACTGATCAAGTGACTGATCAGAAAACCACTGATCAAGTGAAGACCACTGATCAAGTGAAGACCACTGATCAAGCGAAGACCACTGATCAAGTGAAGACCACTGATCAAGTGAAGACCACTGATCAAGTGAAGACCACTGATCAAGTGAAGACCACTGATCAAGTGAAGACCACTGATCAAGTGAAGACCACTGATCAAGCGAAGACTACTGATCAAGTGAAGACCACTGATCAAGCGAAGACTACTGATCAAGTGAAGACCACTGATCAAGTGAAGACCACTGATCAAGCGAGGACCACTGATCAAGTGAAGACCACTGATCAAGTGAAGACCACTGATCAAGTGAAGACCACTGATCAAGCGAGGACCACTGATCAAGTGAAGACCACTGATCAAGCGAAGACTACTGATCAAGTGAAGACCACTGATCAAGATGAAGAACTGGCTCATAAACAGCATCTTGTCCTGAAAGCTCAGGGATTGTGGCCATGTTAAACGTCTTGGTGACCTTGAGAACGCGGTGATGGAGGGCAGTTTCCGAAAAACAACACAGAGGTAGACCTTCGGAAAGTGGATAAAGACACTGAAGATGCATTATGAAAGCACACAGAACTGGAAAACTGGCTACAGAAAGAAATATTTGCAGGCGTGTCGTAGGAGAGCGACGTTCTGTAAAGGACCTGCTGAATAATGATGATGATGATTGTGATGATAATGATGATGATGATGATAATGATGATAATTATGATCATGGTGATATACCGTGTGTCGTAGGCTCCAGTTCTCATCGAGAACGGATTGTTATTATTGATCCAGGGTTTCCCAGGTCAATCCAATCTTTAAAATGTACACGAAAATGCTCTGGGAAGTAAAAGCGGCAGGTGTAATGCTGACCACATCACGCACGGAATAATGTTGGGTATATGAAAATATGCGTCCGGTAAAGATAAGACTGATGCATCAGTAACGTGAAAGGGCCGAACACCTCACGATTTCGAAGCCGTAAACTCTTGGTATTTAAAAGCCAACAACATTTCTTCTTGGTATGGACGAGCCAAAATCCATTACTGCATGCACAACCCAAGGCTTTCACTTTCCGCATGCAATGGCTTTACAGTTCCCGTCCTTTTAAGGATGAAATTTTTCGTTATTTGAAGCCCTACTCTGGCTTTTGCCAGGGGCCCCAATATAGCCTGGCCATAAATATGACCTAAAGGCTGAACGCGGTTTCTGGGACCTCTCCACGGTGCAAGGGCTGCTACAAACATGATGACAAACACAACCCGCACCTCAGAGGTGTGTGTGTGAGCGTGTATGTGTGTGGGTGTTTGTGTGTGTGTGTGTGTGAGTGCGTGTAAATGTATGTGTGTGAGTGAGGGTTGCTTGCTGTTTGACAGGAAAACAGGATCCGGGTTGTTGACTTCTGTTTGTTTCGGGAAGAAATTGGTGGTAAAATAAACGTTTTATTATTCTCAGTATGTTTATGTTGTTTTGTTGCTATCTACCTGGCTGTCTTCCAGTCGAACTAAATATATGTCTATCCATCTGTTTATCTGTCACCCCCCCCCCTCCTTTTCCCCAACTTGCCTCCACACTTATCGACTCCCCTCCCCTAAATTTTCTCCTAACCCAGTGATTTCTAAACTGTTGGTCGCGGCACCCCGGGGAGCCGCGACCTCTTCACAGGAGTGCCGCGAAATATTCGAAGACACGAGTGTTCTTTTAAATTTCTTGCATGCGAATAGTGATACTTTTACCTGAGGTTAGGGCACCGTGGAAACATTTTAATTGAAAAAAAAAAAAAGGCGCCGAGACTAAGACAAGTTTGGGACACAGCCCTAATCTAATGTTCTAGCGACCAGTTGCCTCTATCCCAGTGGTTCTAAACCTTCCGAATGCCGCGACCATTCAATACAGTCCCTCATGTTGTGGTGACCCGTCAATACAGTTCCTCATGTTGTGGTGACCCGTCAATACAGTTCCTCATGTTGTGGTGACCCTTTAATACAGTTCCTCATGTTGTGGCAACCTTCAATACAGTTCCTCATGTTGTGGCAACCTTGAATACAGTTCCTCATGTTGTGGCAACCTTCAATACAGTTCCTCATGTTGTGGCAACCTTCAATACAGTTCCTCATGTTGTGGCAACCTTCAATACAGTTCCTCATGTTGTGGCAACCTTCAATACAGTTCCTCATGTTGTGGCAACCTTCAATACAGTTCCTCATGTTGTGGCAACCTTCAATACAGTTCCTCATGTTGTGGTGACCTTCAATACAGTTCCTCATGTTGTGGCAACCTTCAATACAGTTCCTCATGTTGTGGCAACCTTCAATACAGTTCCTCATGTTGTGGCAACCTTCAATACAGTTCCTCATGTTGTGGCAACCTTCAATACAGTTCCTCATGTTGTGGTGACCCGTCAATACAGTTCCTCATGTTGTGGTGACCCTTCAATACAGTTCCTCGTGTTGTGGCAACCTTCAATACAGTTCCTCATGTTGTGGCAACCTTCAGTACAGTTCCTCATGTTGTGGCAACCTTCAATACAGTTCCTCATGTTGTGGCAACCTTCAATACAGTTCCTCATGTTGTGGTGACCCTTTAATACAGTTCCTCATGTTGTGGTGACCCTTTAATACAGTTCCTCATGTTGTGGCAACCTTCAATACAGTTCCTCATGTTGTGGTGACCCTTTAATACAGTTCCTCATGTTGTGGCAACCTTCAATACAGTTCCTCATGTTGTGGTGACCCTTTAATACAGTTCCTCATGTTGTGGTGACCCTTCAATACAGTTCCTCATGTTTTGGCAACCCGTCAATACAGTTCCTCATGTTGTGGCAACCCGTCAATACAGTTCCTCATGTTGTGGTGACCCTTTAATACAGTTCCTCATGTTGTGGCAACCTTCAATACAGTTCCTCATGTTGTGGCAACCTTCAATACAGTTCCTCATGTTGTGGCAACCTTCAATACAGTTCCTCATGTTGTGGCCACCCCCCAGCAATATAAATATTTTGATTGCTGCTTTGTAAATTTAATGAATGAGTTTTCCGATGGTATTAGGTGACCCCTGTGAAAGGGTCGTATAACCCCAAAAGGGTCGCGATCCATAGGTTTTCTCTCTCTCTCTCTCTGTCTCTCTCTCTCTGTCTCTCTCTCTCTCTCTCTCTCTCTCATTTGTCTGCGTATGTATATCAGTGTGTGAGCACGAATGTATATATGTCTGCTGTGTTTTCCCCTGTTTGTGTTTATATGTAAGTGTGTGTGTCTGTATTTTTGTCTACGTGAGTGTGTGTGTCTCTGTGGGTGTGTTTGTCTGTGGGAGTGTCCGTGTGTGCATGTGTGTCTCCATGCATGTTTGTATGTATGTTTGTATGTATGTTTGTATGTATGTGTGCATGCCTGTATGTATGTATGTATGTATGTATGTATGTATGCCTGTATGTTTGTATCTTTTTATGTATGTATGTATGTTTATGTGTATGTATATGTGTATATATGTATGCCTGTATGTATGTGTGGATGCCTGTATGTATGTCTGTATGTCTGTATGTATGTCTGGATGTATGTCTGTATGTATGCTGTATGTATGTCTGTATGTATGTCTGTATGTCTGTATGTATGTCTGTATGTATGCCTGTATGTATGCTTGAATGTATGTCTGTATGTATGTTTGTATGTATGTGTGTATGTATGTCTGTATGTTTGTATGTATGTCTGTATGTCTGTATGTATGTCTGTATGTATGCCTGTATGTATGTCTGTATGTCTGTATGTCTGTATGTATGTCTGTATGTATGTGTGTCTGTCTGTATGTATGTCTGTATGTCTGTATGTATGTCTGTATGTATGCCTGTATGTATGCCTGTATGTATGTCTGTATGTATGTCTGTATGTCTGTATGTATGCCTGTATGTATGTCTGTATGTCTGTATGTATGTCTGTATGTATGTCTGTATGTATGTCTGTATGTATGCCTGTATGAATGTCTTTATGTCTGTATGTCTGTATGTATGTCTCTATGTGTGTCTGTATGTCTGTATGTATGCCTGTGTGTATGTCTGTATGTCTGTATGTATGTATGTCTGTATGTCTGTATGTATGTCTGTATGTATGTCTGTATGTATGTCTGTATATATGTCTGTATGTATGCCTGTCTGTATGCCTGTATGTCTGTATGCATGCCTGTATGTATGCCTGTATGTATGTATGTATGTATGTGCCTGTCTGTATGTATATGTATCTATGTATGTATGCCTGTATGTATGTGTGTATGTATGTATGCCTGCATGTATGCCTGTATGTATGTGTGTATGCCTGTATGTATGTTTGTATGTATGCGTGTATGTATGTATGCCTGTATTTATGTGTGTATGCCTGTATGTATGCCTGCATGTATGTCTGTATGTATGTATGTATGTATGTATGTATGTATGTATGCCTGTATGTATGTGTGTATGTATGTGTGTATGCCTGTATGTATGTTTGTATGTATGCGTGTATGTATGTATGCCTGTATGTATGTGTGTATCTCTGTATGTATGCCTGCATGTATGCCAGTATGTATTTATGCCTGTATGTATGTATGTATGCCTGTATGTATGTGTGTATGTATGTATATGTTGTATGTATTGTATGTATGCCTGTCTGTATGTTATGTCTGTATGTCTGTATGTATGTCTGTATGTATGTCTGTATGTATGTCTGTATGTATGCCTGTATGTATGTCTTTATGTCTGTATGTCTGTATGTATGTCTCTATGTGTGTCTGTATGTCTGTATGTATGCCTGTGTGTATGTCTGTATGTCTGTATGTATGTATGTATGTATGTCTGTATGTCTGTATGTATGTCTGTATGTATGTCTGTATGTATGTCTGTATGTATGCCTGTCTGTATGCCTGTTTGACTGTATGCATGCCTGTATGTATGCCTGTATGTATGTCTGTATGTATGCGTCTATGTATGTATGCCTGTATGTATGTGTGTATGTATGTATGCCTGCATGTATGCCTGTATGTATGTGTGTATGCCTGTATGTATGTTTTTATGTATGCGTGTATGTATGTATGCCTGTATGTATGTGTGCATGCCTATATGTATGCCTG